>PVIU01007747.1:0-89185 GCA_004026605.1 Ondatra zibethicus
GATTTTGACAACTTCATTGGTGCTTGTGCCACATATGGTGGTTCCTCCTGTGTCTTTTAGGTGAATCAGGGCCATCTATAAAAGCGCTAGTGTTTGTAGTGTGAGAGGGGATGCATTCATTGATCAGGATAAAAGACAGCGGTAGGCACATATGTGTTAGTTGTAGACATTCAGCATATGTACCCAAGTGTACCTCACTCATGTTCTCCAGCTGATAGATGGTCAGTGGTTGCCACCCATCCCTAGATCCTCAGGCCTTCATACCAACCCAAAACAATTCCTGATCCTTAGTGGGGCTTCAGGATGGTGCTGTGTTGTCAGGGTAACAGCTGATTTCAGAAGTCAGTCAGTGTCCATGCTATGGTGCTGGGTAGGGACTTTGAACTTAGTCTTAGATGAAAATGAATATCAAGCTGACTTACTGGGCTAAGTGTTCCTTAATAAGTAACTTAGGCTAGGAAGCTTAATTTTCTTCATCCTTAAAATAGGGATCAATACTGCTAATATTTGAAGGGCAGTTGTAAGGAGGATACGTGGATATGATTATTTCCACGCCTTCATCAAGGAAGCATCATCCGTTTATACATGAGGATTGAACCCCGGGTCCTGGCATGCCTAGAAAGTGTCCTGCCACTGAGCTGCTCCCTCCTTACCTTGTCTTTTATGCAAAGGCTTAGAGAAGTTTGGATCAGAGAACTCTGGGCTGAGGATTGCCTAGTGACATGACCTACTGGGTCCCAAAAGTTGTTGGTGCCCATTTAGCAGCTAGTGAACTGCCAAGGGAGCCTGGGAAATTCTAATTCAGCAGCTCTGGGTGGGGCCCAGGGATCATAGTTACCAATCACATTTTGATGATTTTGATTGACAGGTGGAATTAGGAGTCAGCCTGTTCTGTCAGGGGCAGAGTTGGCCTCTTCTGCCACCACCACCTTTTCACTTAGAGCAGTGGTTCTCAACCTTCCTAACAAGGTGACCCTTGAGTACAGTTCCTCATGTTGTGGAGACCCCCATAACATAAATTATTTCATTGCTATATAATGTTAATTATAACATTAAATACCTAATATGCAGGCTATCTGATTTGGGACCCCTGTGGGGGCCATGACCCACCTGTTGAGAGCCATTGACTAAGACTATGCTGCAAGCAACATGGTCCTTCTGGCAGGAACTCAGTGACTAGGAGGGACTGTTGGACTAATGAATGCTTCTGAGGCAGCTGGCTAGATGCCACCCTTAACAGACCTGTCCCATGCCCTAGGTGGGATCTAAATCCCCCTAAGGCTGAGAGCAAAGGGTGGACGAGACCATACCTGGGTCTCTTATTGGGCTTCGCAGTAAACAGAATAGATGTGGATTTGGCTTCCTGATCAGAAGGCAGAGATCTGTTGTAGGCCATTCAGCTTGTCTATCCCATTTCCTCGGACACAGAGCCAGGAGTTGGCTGACCTGTGTGTGCCACCGGTTGACAGGCTTTCTGTGTCCTCAGCTGAGCCACAGCTCCTCCTGTCCTTTAGGTATCAGGTGCTCTGACTTGCTGCAGCTGTCTGCTGAGCCCCCTTCTGCCTGGCAGCTGTATCCAGTGCTTCCTTATTACACACCTAGGGGCCTCCCCTGGGAGTAAACTATCTGGTTACAGACAGAGGTAATATTCCCAGTATTGCATCCCAAATGACAAGGGTGAGATAAGAGGGACGAGTGCTGGAAGCCATGGGAAGAGACAGTTTGGCACACACCTATACCCCAGGGCTTGGAAGACTGATGCAGAAGGATCTCTGTGAGTTTAAGGCCAGCCTGGTCTACAAAGTGAGTTTCAGGCCAGTGAGAACCTGTCTCAAAGGCAGGCGAGCATATGAAAAGAAAGGAAACAGCTAAGGCAAAAAGCGTGAAGACTGAGCAAGAGAGGGGCCAAGAAGGGTCCGTGCCAGGCAAGTGAAGTCAGATTTGGATGGCAGGCCTGGGAGATGTGGCTTAGGAGTAGATTGCTTGCCTTGCATGTGCACGGCCCCAGGTAGCATCGTCAGCATAAGCGTGGGGTGGCAATGAGGAAATGATCCTTGCCATTGTTTTACTGTGGCTGTGACATCCTTGTGACATGGCACCCTTGGTCATTCTGTTTGGCTAAGCAAGTTCCTGGGTAGGAAACCCTGTGAAGATGGGATGTAGTTTTTCAACAGCAGCAATAAGGTAGAAAGGTTTGGGCTTGTCTTCCCAGCCAAGGTTTCCCAGCATTGAGATCCCAGGGATTGTGGGACACGTGTGCGCACATGACTCACCTGACCACAGGGTTTTCTGGGTTTACAGCCCTGAATACCTTTCCTTCTCTTACACACCTATCAGCACTCAGCAACCACGCCCTAGTCTCTCTGCCCTCTGCGCTCTCCACCACCAGGCAGGGACGGCTACTCATCCCCTCTTCCCTCTGACGGCCTCTTCCCTCCTTGCTGCTGTGTTTCCTGGGAGCCAGAGTCCTCTGCGATCAGCTGATAAATCCTCCCTGGGCTCTCGCACAAAGCCCTTTTCCTGTCCGTGTCTCAGATTTCTGACCTATAAAATGAACCTCAGGCTTACTGCTTGCCGTGTTGAGATGTGAATGAGGTCTTTGGGGAAGTGTTGCTTGTCAGATCAAAGATGCCACAGTGAGATCCACACAGTCCCTTCTCCTCTCTCTTTCATTCCACCTGCCCTCCTGCCCCAAGTCCTGCTTCTCCCCTCTGACTGTTTACCACACAGATAAGAAAGTCTTGTAGGTCTGCGAACCCCTGAAGACCTCACTTTCCAGATCCACCGACCGCTTAGCAATCTTCATCTCACCCCCTCCTACCCCGTTAGAAACTGCGGAACACCTCCTTACATCCTTGAAGAACGATGCTCAGGGAAAGGAATTTGTGCTGGGGTGTAGCACTTGCATAGATGTTCAAGGCTCTGAGTTCTGTACAGCGCCACAGAAAAAGAAAAGAAAACTTAACATTATAGACCAGAGTTTAAGTTAGATATAAAAATCGCTGATTTCTGCTGCGTGGTGGTGGAGCACACCTTTAATCCCAGCACTCGGGAGGCAGAGGCAGGTGGATCTCTGAGTTCGAGGCCAGCCTGGTCTACAGAGTAAGTTCCAGGACAGCCAGGGCTACACAGAGAAACCCTGTTTTGAAAGCAAACAAACAAAAAGTCACTCATTTCACACACCAAGCACTGTGGGAGCAGCCATGGCCGACAACCCTGTGTAGGAGCGATTGCTGTGACGGCTGGAGGCAGCTGATGGTGGTCTGGATAGTGCAGCAGAGTTGGCCATGCAGCTGGGCCTGGAGCGCCAGGTGGTGGTGGTGGGCACAGCGAAGAGCCTGCAGGCTCTGGGTGAGGTCACTGAGGCTGAGCTTTGTTCCACCAAGTGCTGGGAGCTGACTACTGAGGGTGACGAGGTTTCACACACAGCCAGGAGGTCCATGTGTTTCAAAACATCCCTCTTGAAGGCTTGGTGCAGAGTGAGCGTACGTGACTGCCCAGCAGCAAGGTGGGCTTTGGCAAGACTGTGGATCTAAATGGACAGAAGTACAGCAGATGGGCCCTGGATGTTCCCAGTGGTGGGCAGTATAGAGGATGAAGTACAGAGGCCGTTGCCGCTGGTCCAGTCAGGCCAGGCTGAGAAGCTGGCTGATGAGGAAAGAATGAGCCGAGGAAGCTGATGACCCGAAGTGATCTGAAAACCTACTGGCTGAGCAAGGGCAGGGCCTTCAGCTCCTGGAGGGAGTGGCCCTTCAAGCCCTACAACTTCTCCACCTGTGGTGTGTTCCCAGACAGTGGCCACCTTCTCCTTTTGCTTATGGTCCTCTCCCAGTTCTGACAGATGGGCTTCTCTGAGATGCCGAAGGACAGCTTCACTGAGAGCGCCCTCTGAGACATGATGAGCTAGCTTTTCCAGCCTCGGCAGCACCAGCACAGCACGTGACCAATATGATGCATTCTTCCCGCGAGATCCGGCTGAGGCCCTGCAGCTCCCAATGGACTATGTCCAGCAGGTTAAACAGACCCACAGACCCACTCTCAGGGCAGCTACAGCTGACAGGATTGCAAGCACACCTGGAAGATGAGGCCTGGGAAAATCTGCTTCACACACACACACACACCATAGAAGCCAGCGCCTGTACCCTCTGCTTAGCCTAGAAAAAACCCTTCACACCAGCAAGTACTTCTACATTGATCGTGTGTTTCATAGTGAGATGCTGGATGCCACATACCTGGCCAAGTTCCACCAGATCAAGGGTGTAATAGCCAACCATGGGCTTACCCTGGGCCACCTCATGAGTGTGCTAAGGGAGAGGTGGCCCTGACTCCCTGAGAATACCCAGAGCTGGATGGGCAAAGCTAAATGTAAGAAAACAAAATAGTGCTGATGGGATGTCCTTCTATATATGTGTTGCTTTTATTAGTTGATGAATAAAGCTGTTTTGGCCAATAGCTTGCCAGAGTAAAGCCAGGCAGGAAATCCAAACAAAGATATATAGAGAGAGTAGGTGGAGTCTAGGAGACACCATGTAGCTGCTGAAGGAGAAAGATGCCCCGCAACCTTACCAGTAGGCCACAGCCTCATGGTGATACACAGAATAATAGAAATGGTTAATTTAAGATGAAAGAGTTAGCTAATAAGAAGCCTGAGCTAATAGGCCAAGTGTTGTAATTAATATAGTTTCTGTGTGACTATTCAAGTCTGAGTGGCCAGGGGAAACAAACTCAGTCTCCGTTTGCAAAATGGTACCCAGTAAAAGCAACACATATATAGAAGGGCATCCCATGCTCCCATGCCACTAAGGGAAGGATGATAATCTTCACACTCTTCTCCTTACTTATACCCCCTAAGCCATAAGCTGGGAGAGACAGTCGCCGATACCCCTGTCCCTTTTTATAGAGAGATCTTCCCACCTCATGGATCAGAAGTCTTGATCTTGTAAAGTATGTAGCATATTGAAGGTGGTGGGAAAGGGAAAAAATGTCAATAAAAGGAAGGAAAGAAAGCCAGAGAAAGGATGAGCCTGGGAAGACAAAGTGCTCAGGAAACAGAGAAGTTTGCAGTGGCCTCTAGTCTGGGGCTCTGACACCCACAGCCATCCAAAAGCTGCCAGAAGGCCTCAGTGGTGATTATGGGTATGGAGTGGAGGAGGCAATTAAAGGGGCTGTCCAGTTCCAGCTGAAGAATCATGGCAGTGGTCTGTTGTCCTTACAGTGGACACCATGTGTGCTGAGATACAGAAGGGCACACAGACACTGGACAGAGCAGGTGACTTGCCAGCTCTGTGTGCCCTCTGGGTCAAGTGTGAACTGATGGAGCTGTTCGGACTGTTCGTGTTAAGTCAGTTTTTGAGATCCTTGTTTTTGGAAACTAATAAGCAGAGTGGGTTTGAAGTGGAACCCTCTCTGCCCCTAACCTCAAATCATACATTATAAAATCTAGCCATATAATTTTCTTGTTGATTCCTATCACATCCTGTAAAGAGATGACAGGACACTAAACAGAAACCAGGTCACCCCATGTCCAGGAAAGATGGCAGCAAGGGTGCCAGAAGCAAATAGAGGCCTGATTTCTAGATCTACAGTTTCATCTGCCTATAACCCCAGGTCATCAAGAAGGAGCCCGCCCAGGTGCGTCTAAACCTACCACCCAAGCAGCCTTCCTGCCTGAGCTCCACTCTCATCTATCTAATCGCTGCATAGCTGTTGTTTACTTACTCGTTTATACTGTATTAATTTATACCTGGTGGATAATAGATCACAGAAGGGCTAAATTTAGCCAGTTAGCATATTTGTGACTTCACACCTTTTTTCCCTTTCTTTCTTTCTTTCTCTCTCTCTCTCTCTCTCTCTCTCTTTTGTGCTTAAACACTAAACATCCACTCCTGTAGAATATTCTTGAAGAATATGCTGGATTAGGGTATAGGTCAGTAGTAGATTGCTTGCATTAGGCCCTGGGTTTGATCCCAGCAACACACACACACACACACACACACACACACACACACACACACGCATGCACACACGCACACACACAATTTCCAGCACTCAGCACAGTTCCCAGCACATACCAACTGCCAGTTACTAATGATCACACACACACACACACACACACACACACACACACACACACACACACACACACACACTAATATAGTGACCATGTTTTTAAATCTTCTATTTCTTTTTTGTTTTATTTTGTTTTCAAAACAGGGTTTCCTTGCTTAGACTTGGCTGTAGCTCGTTCTGTAGTCCAGGCTGGCCTCAAACTCAGTGATCTGTCTGCCTCCGCCGCCCAAATTCTGGGGTTAAAGTCATGCACCACCAAGTGCCCAGCTTTTCCATTTTTTTTCTACTACTCTGCCCTCAAATCCAGAGTCTTGCTCCTTCCTCAAAAGCCCTGTGTACGTGTGCAGTCTTGGTGAGGAAATCACTATCATTCTTATGTATTGGCTGGATTATTCTGTCAGCTCTTAGGCAACTTGAGTTTTGCCCTTTTTTCTTGAATGAATTAATGTCTAGTGAATGAATAAAAGGGATGGACACCAAGCTGATCTCACCTAAGGAAATGGCCACATGTAGGGCGTGATGGCGCGCGCCTTTAACCCGAGCACTCAGGAGGCAGAGGCAGGTGGACCTCTGTGAGCTGGAGGCTAGCCTGGGCTACAGGGGGAGTTTTAAAAAGGAAAGAAGGAAGAAAAACAGCAGCGCAGTGGCTCTCATGATGCCCTTTGTTCCAGTCGTCCCTCTTGGGCCACGCTGCTCTCCTCTCCCGCAGAGAAGTTTTTCTTTTTCTTTCTCACGTTCTAGTTTTTATTGTTTTATTTTTCGAGAACTGCTTTGAATAAACCCCAAATCAAGAACTGGCCCTTGCTGAGATCTGTGTGGGCAGAAATTTGTCCCTTTATTGGCTTGTCTTCTGCAATTGCAGGCCTTTCTCACGCTTTGTCCCGTTTTCCTGAGACAGCTCCCACCGTGCGAGGTGGTGTCTGCCTGGCACACTTCATTGTCGTGGCGGGGAGTGCCCAGGACCCTTGTTTCACGTTACCCTCGCCTCCGATTGCTATCAGTGCGGAGATAGGGGTCTGAATAGGTCTGCCTCTCAAACTGTCCTGCATCTGGATTGATAGGAAGAGAGAACAAAGACCCAAAACAAAGCCATGTGGAGCCTGCGGGGGCTTCCAGCCCTCTCCCAGGAAGGGACCCAGATCAGACAGGCAGAGCGCCACCATGGGCAGCCTCAGCATCTTTTTCTCTTCTCTTTCATTTGCATAGATTCGAGCCAGTTAAGCTTAAACCTATGCTCTTCTTAGAAACCAGACTGTAGCCCAGCTGTCTCTTTATTTAACCTCTTGAACGCTGCTTGGCTCTGTGGAGTAAACCCTGAGGAGATGCAGCCCTGAGAAATTCTATAAGATTCAGCTTTTAGATCTAGGCAGAGCGCTATTTAATGTACTTGGGTGCTGTGTTACTTTAAAGGAAGCCATGTGGGGTGTGTTAGCAACAATTCTGCATGTTCAGTGCACTGCTGTAATCCCAGCTCTGGGAAGGCCGAGGCAGGAAGACTGTGGGGTGGGTTTGAGGCCAGCGTGGGCTACAAGAGAGAGACCCTGTCTCAGATGGAAAACCAATTAAACAACAAATAAAAAATAGAGCATAATATTTGCAGGAGCCCAGAAGCATCATTTTTCCAGATAAAACAGGACCAGATCACAAAGCTAGCCGATAATGAGGGCCCAAGCCCTAGACTCCTGTCTCCTCGCCTAGCGCTTTTTCAGTCGTGGCAATGATGGAACATGGTAGAATTTTCCAATCTTGATTCTCCAGTATGTTTTCTTTTTGCTTCTTTTTTCTTTGACTTGAAAACATTTTCGAAGCTAGGTATGGTAGCATATGCTTGCAATTCCAAGCACTCAGGGAGTAGAGTCAGGAAGAGTATAAATTCGAGGCTAGCCTGGGCTACGTAGTCAAACCATGTCTCAAAAAAGAAAACCCAAAACTGGGTCAACAAAATGGCTTAGCAGGAAAGGGTAGCACGAATAATAAAAACCCAGAGACAGATATTGGGGTTCAACCTGAAGATCAGAAAAGCAAAGGAGGCAAGTCACTAGTGAGCTCTTACCTCTCAGTCTCATTCTGAGATTCCTGGAGGCAGGATCGCCATTTCGGACTGAGGTGGAGGTAAGAACCAGTGACTGGCTGTTTTGATTTTCTGACCTTCAGGTTGAACCCCAATATCTGTCTCTGGGTTTTTATCCGTTATACTACAGGAAAGTACTTGTGGCTTAAGTCTGACGACCTGAGTTTGATCCCTAGAACCTATGGTTGAAGGAAAGAACTGACTTCCAAAAGTTATTCAATGACCTGCTTATGTATACCATGACACATGCATGTGCTCACACATACATACATGATGGTATCTCCACTACCAAAACTTTTTTTGAGCCAACCAAAACAAAAAAGCATTTCTGAGGGACTCGAAGGATGGCTCAGTGGTTAAGAGCACTGGCTGCTCTTCTAGAGATCCTGAGTTCAATTTCCAGTTCCCACAGGATGGCTCACAGCCATCTATAACTGTAGTCCCTTGGGATCCAATGTCCTCTTCTGGCATGCATACATGTAGAGAAAACACCCATATACATAAAGAACATAAGCAAATAAATCTTTTTTTAAAAGTTTTTGTTGTGGGCATGTGTAGGAAGATTATGAGTTTGAGGACAGGCCTGGGGTATAGAAAGATGGTAGCATGTGAGCTTAGCATGCATAGCAGCTCTCGGTTCCAACAGGGACCATTTGCATGAACACACGTACATGGCTTTTTATTTAAAAGTGTATAATAATAGAAAAGTGAGAACCAAACAAACATGCCTGCCATGTCAGCACCCAGGCAGATGAAGCAGGAGCAGCTCAGTGTGACTCAGGTGGGCTCCACGGCACCACACCCTCTCAAGAAATGAACAATCAATAATCTCCATATAATGTAAACAAATGGTTTTTCAGAGGTTTCATATGCTTCCTTCTAGACCCTCCCTCACTTTCTCTTTTTCTTTCTTTATTCCTTCCTTCCTTTTTTCTTTCTCTTTTAAGACAGGTTTGCTCCATCCCTTCCTGGCTGGCCTGGAACTCACTGTGTAGACCAGGCTAACCTTCACGTTTTTATGATCCTCCTATCTCTGCTTCCCCAGTGTTTACAAGTGTGTACCCTCAATCCTGGCTTCCAAGTTTTTTATGATTATATAACATTTACATTTTAGGCATGGGTATATTTTGAAATACACTTAATTTTAGAGTCATTTTATAGTTACAAAGGTACCCTAGCCACAGGGGTTTACATCCCTCCCAGTTCTCATACCATTTTACTTCAGGAGAATGTTATTTGTCACATCGATGGTCCAGTATCAGAGCATTAATATTAATTAGAATCAGGTAGGGCTGCAGCTCAGTTGCTAGAGTACTTGCCTAACGCGCATCAAGTCCAAGGATGCATTCCTGGCTCACAATTCTGAGGTGGAGGCAGGAGGATCATGTAAGTAGGGAGTTGAAGCTAGCTTGGGCTATAGTAGACCCTGTTTAAAAAAAAAATGAAGTCCACACTTTTTGTTTGCTTTGTTTGAAGGACCAAGCCAGGCCTTCATACATGGAAAACAAAGGCTCTAATGCTTTTCTACACCCTGCCCTGTACTTATTTTGTTTACTTACTTTTGTGTATAGGTGTTTTGCCTGGATCAGTGTCTGTACCATATGTGTGCCTGGTGCTTCAGGAGGCCAGACGAGGGCATTAGATCTCTTGGGACTGGAGTTACAGACAGTTGTGAACTACCATGTGGGTGCTGGGAATTGAACCCAGGTCCCCTGAAAGAAGATCCAATGCTTTTAACCACTATGCCTTCTCTCCAGCCCTCCTCCCCCATATTTTACTTTGATTTCCTTTCCAATATATTTTTTTCCAGGATCCCGTTCATTTAGTCGTTGTGTTCCCGCAATGTCTTTCTTGGTTGTGACAGGTTTTTAAAAATTAATTTATTTTTATTTTATGTGCATTGGTGTTTTGCCTGTGTGCATGTCTGTGTGTGGATGTCGCAACCCCTAGAACCGGAATTATAGGTAGTCTTGAACCATCATGTCGGAACGGATTTGAACTCGCGTCCTCTAGAAAAGCAGCCAGTGCTTGTAACCTCGGAGCCATCTCTCCAGCTCTGGTTGTGATAGTTTTAATTATTTGCTTAGTAGTTTCACATTTCCTGTATATGGCAGTTTCACCCATATAACTGTTTTGAACACCTCTGGGATAGTATATAAGATGTATACATGTGTGTGAGTGTGCACATGCATGCCTGCATGTGTGCATGCATGCTTTATATGTACTGGGAGTCTAACCCAGAACACGTGTCTGCTAACTAGGCAAATGCTCTACCCTGAGCCATTCACCTGCCCCTTACATACTTCAAATAACCTGCCATGTACTGAGGGTTCTACCCCACCATCACACTGCCCCTGGCAATAATAATAATAGTGCCTACTACAAAATAATAAATAACAATAAACTGGGGCTGGAGAGATGGCTCAGCGGTTAAGAGCATTGCCTGCTCTTCCAAAGGTCCTGAGTTCAATTCCCAGCACCACATGGTGGCTCAAAACCATCTGTAATGAGGTCTGGTGCCCTCTTCTGGCCTGAAGGCATACACACAGACAGAATATTGTATACATAATAAATAAATAAATTTAAAAAAAAATAATAAATAACAATAATAATAAAAATTAAAAATTCTTACTATAAAATAATGTTCATAAACAACAATAAGAAAACCAACAATAATCGCTCTACTATAAAAGTAACATGGGGTCTAAGTGCTGTCTATAGAGGTAGATGCTTCATCCTGCCTTGGTGCTTTGATGCTGTCACCGGCAGCAACAGCTGATGTAGATGATCCCACACAGCTCTGGGAAAGAATCTGGTGGCCAGGGACTGGAGAGATGGCTCAGCGGTTGGGAGCCATCTCTGGATGGCTGCTCTTCTGGAGGACCCGGGTTCAATTCCCAGCACCCACATGACAGCTCACAACTGTCTGTTACTCCAGTTCCAGGGTACTCGATATCCTCATGCAGGCAAAACACCAATGCACATAACTTAAAAAGAAATAAATCTAGTGGCCTGAAGCACTGCTGTTGCTCTTCACCCCACAAAACGACGTGTCTTGAAGACTGTGTGGTTAAAACACTTACTCATAGGAACACTGGGCTTGTCCAAGGAAGCCCTGCAAAAGAAAAGAACATGGTCTCTGTGTGCATTTAACAATGGGGCAGAACTGTGGTGTGCAGAGCGTTTCCTGGTGCTGGCATCGTATGCTTGGGAACCGGAGCTGAGGGTGTGCGGGTTGGTGTGCGAGAGGCCCTGGATTCAAACCTTACTACTTTATCCCCATAAAGGGAAAACCTCTGGGGCCAGGTGTGGTGCTTCGGACTTTAATCCCAACAGAACCAGTCAGATCTCTTAGGAGTTCAAGAACATCCTGGTCCACATGAGTTTCGGGCCAGCTAAGGTTACATAGTTTACATAGTGAGATCCCCATCTCAAAAAGAGGAGGGGGGTATCTTCTGGTGGTCATCGTTTGTAACTGTAAAGTTTTTACGTCCCGATAAGCCTCTCCACCGACGCAATAATCCAAATCAGACCAAATCAAACCGAATTTAAAAAGCCCAGGTTTAATGGATGCCAGTGCTCCCAGGTGGCCTTCCAGTCGGAGAAGGGGAAGGAGAACCGGGAAGACCACGTGTTTGTTCTGGGGGGGGGCAGTTTAAATAGCCTGTGGGAGTGGTCTTGACCCTCCCTGGGGAGGGTCACCTTTTGGCGGGCTTCACGGAGGTGGAGTCTGGACTGCAGCAACTCCCAGGGGAGAAGGTTTAGGGTGGAAAGTTCCACCCAAACATTCCAGGCTCCAGAGGTGCCAGGGGGCTGGAGCGACTCCTGGACCCAAACATTTCAGACTCTTTGAATATAGGGGTGCCAGGGGGCTGCGGTGATGCTTCCAACCAAACAGTAACTGGAAGTGATCTGGGAAATCATGTACCAGAGGTCCCATCCCAGTAAAACAGATTCTTTTTCTTTTCTTTTCTTGCTGTCCTGGAACTCACTCTGTGAACAGGTTGGCCTCAAACTCAGAGATCCACCTTCCTCTGCCTCCTGAGTGCTGTGATTATAAAGGTGTCGCCACCACTGCCTGGCCAGTTGTTTTCTTTAATCGCCTCTTCTCTATCCATCTCTCTAATCTAAGATACCTGTTTATGGCAGCATCCAATTCTTATTAGTTAATGAGGGGTAAAACTTCTAGACCCCCACACACTCTCTGCCCCCATAACTATTCCCTATTTTGAAACAACTTCCTTTATAAATTTTATCTTGGATTTAGGCCTCTCTCTGTTCAAGTCCAAGCCTCTGACCTACTTCACCCCCAGATTAACCTCCACCACTCTCTGCGGCTCAGGTTTACCCTTGCATCCTCTCATTTCCTCCCTCTGACTCTGATTTACATAGGCCCAGTAGCTCACAGACTCTGTCCTTTCGGGATTAACTCTCCTAGACTCTGGGTTAACCCTCCTAGACTTTGGACTTGAAAGCTAAACAACAGAGGAAATCACCTCTCAGAGAAGAATCAGGAAGCAAGGTCCTTACAGTCTTATGAGTTGACTGAATAGGAGCTGCCCAGGCCCCAAGACTCTTTCTTGCCAGGCAATTGTTGCATGGAGGGAAGGTAGAACCTGGGTCCAATAATTTCACTCACCCAACACAGAATTTCTACAATATCTTGCAGGTATTTGAACCAGGAACATACCCGAGACACTGCTTCCCCTCCAGTACTTCAAAGATGATGGGCAATTTGTCCTGAGACCTCACTGGCCATTGCTGTAACTGAGCCTGCCTCCCTTTTAGAACACAGACCCTGTTTCCAAGGGAGTGGTTAAGTTCATCGAACTAAAGGCCTGACAGCAGAGAAATACTTCACAAAACACAAATGCTTAATAATAAATGAGCATTAGAAGCCAGTCTGAAGCCACTGTGTTTTAGGAAACCCATCTGCTGGAGTGGGACAGGAGACTATTTTCAGGGCAGGAGGGACCTGAGGCAACACAGAATGGTGGATGGGGCAGCCTCCTGAGGGATGTAGATGGTACAGAAACCCAGATATAGAATTAGAGAAGAAACAACAGCTTTGCTCAGGGACGCTTCACTCTCCAAATGTTGATTTCATTGACCTAAATCAAGCCCCTGGGCCTATGTGCTGGGACCTATTTTAAGAGAGTCATAAATATACAGATTCGGAAATGCCTGGTGGGGGTGGCAAGTGGTTGTGGTTGCACTCCAGGACAGGATCCGGCTCAAATCACACTCCCCGCCCCTGGATTTCAGGCGGGCTGGAGGGATGGCACTGAAGCTGGTGTTTGCAAGGAGGTTCCAGGAGCAGGGAGGGTTTGTTCTAAACCGGGAGAGTTAGGTCGCTGGCTAGCACGTGGGTGGTGGGAGATGAACCGAAAGGGGGCCTAGGAACCTCTCTCCATCACACCCTTTTAAACCTCCGCCACACTGCGCTGGAGTTACCCTCTTGCCTATAGTCTTTCATTAGATCTGCTGCTGCTGCTTCCCAGGATCCAGACCTGCTCCATACACCTGTGTACCCTGCCCTGGCTCTGGAGTCCAGTCTAATGTTATTAAGTCAGTATTGAGCTTAGAGAATAATATAGGCCCTGCTCCTCACTTTTTAGGTAAGGCGAGTGATGGGCTTTGGTTGCCTAGGCTGGCCAGGGCATGCCACATGCTGTCGACAAGACCTCTCACACCAACCAGGTTTCATCAGGGGTGGAGCACCATGAGACAGAGCTCTGGGTGTTACTGGGTGGGGCTGAGATGTGGCAACACTGGGCGGACCAGAGGGCTGTGAATAGCTTTGCACGCTCAGAGCTGGTCTTGAAAAGTGATAGAGCCCTTGCCTAGCATGTGAGAACCCCCTCCCCAATTTCTTTGAAACACCAGGAATTTGATATGAGTTTACCTGGCCTGCTGTTTTTGTAAGCCCGGGGAAATAAGAAGGCTTTTGTGTCAATTCTCTCAGGAGACAGTGTGGTCTTCCTTGGGGTGACACAGCTCAGGAATGGAGCAGCAACTTTCCCCCAACTCCATGGTCCTCCAGTTTCTTGCTTCTGTGATCTGAGAAATACTTGGGGGTGAGGACTCACCTTAGCTGAGGGACACAGAGCCTTTCAAGAACAAGTCAGTCTCTTGTGAGATGTTTACACCAGCTCATACCCAAGGGTGCAGTGTGACTCATTTAATCTAATTGGTTTAATAAGTAAACGATCCGCGCGCAAAGAGGAAGGGGGTTGGGCACGAGAGGGAGGGGCTCTGCTATCTACAAATTCTAAGGAGTCAGCTTTAAGGAAAAACCTGTTGCCAGCTCTCTAGGGACCTGTGGTAATTAAGCTGGGGGTGGGGATGCATTGGGAAGGAGGAGGAAAAGACCCAGACTTTCTGGGGGCGGGACGGGGAGGTCAGGTTCTCAGTGCCCATCCTAAAAAAGAAAAAGGAATCATTGCCGCTACAGTTCAGTAGGGGCTGAGGGTGTGGCTCAGTGCTCTGTAGCAGAGCTCTCACCTACCATGTGCAAGGCTGGAGGTGTAAGCTTCAGCACCGTATCTCTCCCCTGCCCCCCCAAAAAGTACAGTTCAGTGCAACCGGTATTTAATTTCAAAACTTTTTAATTTTTTTTCAGCAAAGGAACCAAGTACACAGTGGCAATCAATCTTCTCTCTATCCCCCAGAACAGGCAACCACAAGTCTTCTCTCTCATTTTAATCTCCAGGAATTTGCCTGTTCTGAACATTTCATATGAATGGCCCATGTAATAGGTGCCCCATTGTGTCTGAGGTTTTTGTTTGTTTGTTTTTTCGAGACAGGGTTTCTCAGTAGCTATGGAGCCTGTCCTGGAACTCTCTGTGTAGACCAGGCTGGCTTTGAACTCACAGAGATCCGCCTGCCTATGCCTCTTGAGTGCTGGGATTTTCAGGTTTATTGGTGTAGCATGCGTCTCTGTTTCCACAGGAGATTGGTTCTGGGGCCTGTGGTACCCTGAGGGTACCCAAGTCCAGGGATGCTCTAGTTCCTCACATTCATGCAACCTAGCACATCCTCCTGTATACTCGAAGTCTTTCTAGATGGCTTGTGATATTGGGTATAGCATAAATGTGTATATATGTATATAATCTTGTGTTTCAGGTGGGAAAGAAGCAACAACTCTGGTGGCCTTGAACTCACAGAGATCTGCCTGCCTCTGCCTTCTAAGTACTGGGATTGAAGGTGTATATATATATACACATATACATATATATATACACAATATAACAATTATTTACATTACATTTACATATATAGATATATTTATATTATGATATTTCATGTGTACATATACTGTCTTGTTTTTTTCTTTTCTTTCTTTAATTTTTTTTTGAGGGATGATTAATACATGGTCACATTTAGCCCAGGCTATCCTCAAACTCACAATGTAGCCCAAGGATGGCCTTGAACTTCTAATTCTCCTGCCTCTACTTCCGAGTGCTGAGATTAAGGCTTGCCCCACCATGCCCTGTTTATGGGTGCTGGAAATTGAACTCAGGACTAAGGATGGGCTAAAAAACCACTCTACAAACTGAGCTGCATTCCTAGCCCTTTGTGTGTGTGTGTGTGTGTGTGTGTGTGTGTGTGTGTGTGTGTGTCTTTTTTCCTTTTGGAGACAAGGTTTTCTCTGTGTAACAACTCTGATTGTCCTGGAACTCACTTTATAGACCAGGTTGGCCTTAAACTCACAGAGTCTGCCTGCCTCTGCCTTCCAAGTGCTGGGACTGAAGGCATGCACCACCACGGCCTGGCTGTTTTGTCTTTTGAGATAATTTTTTTTCCTTTTGTTTTGAGATAGGGTCTCACTTTGTTTTGTGGGCTGTCCTGGAATTCACTATGTAGATCAGGCTGGCCTCAGACTCACAGAGATCCACCTACCTCTGTCTTCCAGTGTTGGGATTGAAAGTGTGCACCACCACCCTGGTTCTGTTTCTGTTTTTTTGAGACAGGGCTTCCCTATACAGCTTCAACCATCCTGGGACTCACTGTGTAGCCTGGGCTGACCTTCAACCCACTATCTAATTGATCTTCCTGCTCACCTGTCTCCCAAATGTCTTCATTAATTGCGGATGGCTGTTGGGTTGCTTACAATTTGGGGCTATCAGGACTGGCACTGCTATGGTGATTTTTGCTTCTTTTCTGTTGTTTTTTATTGCTGGCCTAGAACTCATGGACAATCTTCCTACCTCTGCCTTCAGAGTTTTGACTGTTTTCCCTTTGTCTGAGGGTGCTAATTTCTCCATATCTTTTCCAGTGAGTGTGAAGCAGATGGACATTGTTATTGTCATTGTCCCGTGTCTCAGGTGGAAAAGAAGCATGGAGGGGAGCTGTATGACACAAACAGCAAAAGGGTACAACCGTTGAAAAGTGCTTATGTTATGACTGTTCAGGGGACTGAGCAAGTTACAGGAATACTGTGTCAACTGCTGTTATGTCAGCGTGACACAAGTTAGAGTCATCAGGGAGGAGGGAGCCTCAATTAAGAAAATGCCTCAATAAGATCTGTCTGTAGGCAAGCAATCCTGTAGGGCATGTTCTTAATTAATGATTGATAATTAAGGGAGGGCCCATCCCATTCTGGATAAGGACCACCTTTGTTCATGGGTTCTGGGTTCTATAGGAAAGCAGGCTGAATAAGCCATGGGCAGCAACAGTTGCAGCACGCTTCCCTGGGCTCTGCATGAGCTCCTGCCTCCAGGTTCCCACCCTGTTTGAGTTCCTGTCCTGACTTCCTTCTATGATGAACAGTGATGTGGAAGCATAAGCCAAACATGTCCTTTCCTCCCCAACTTGCTTTTAGTCATGGTGTTTCATCATAGCAATAAGCCCTAACCAAGACACACACACACAAAACACACACACAACACGCACATTCACATTTTATAAAATCATCATGTTTTGAATCAGTTTTAAATTATTTTATTCCATTTATTTATTCTGGGTGCGAACCAGGGCATACATCTGGAAGTCAGAGGACAACTTGTGGGGAGTCAGTTCTCTTTTCCACCGGGGGATTAAACTCAGGTCACTGGGCTTGGTGGCAAGTGCCTTTATTCTCTAATCCATCCTATTTCCTAAAACACGCCTAAATGATATAAATGATGATGGATTGTTTTTCAGTGTTTTGGGACGCTCACACGCTAATGTCTGTGTTTCTGTTCTAACACATGTATATCCTGTGACCTGACAGTCTCACTTTGGAACTCAGTCTAGAAATCATAGCAGCTGCATAGGAACCATTGATTGAAGACAGCTAAATGGCTATTGGTGGAGAAATGCTTTGCTCTAGTATCATGAAGCTATTTCCCAGTGTTGGGGGTTAAACCCAGGACTTGCGCACACTCAGCAAGCGTTCTACCACCTAAGCTCAGTTATAGGTAACCAATATTCTTCCAAAAAACTTTGTCACTCAAGGACTGAGAACCATTAGCCCCAGAATTCCTTGGGAGCTTGCCGGATGCCAGTTCTTAGGCCTCCCAAGGGCCATCAGCTGCCCCTCACTCCTTCCTTACCTCTGGTGCTAGATGTAGAACTCAAGGCCTCAGCTCCAAAGATGATCGACTTGGGATGTTGCCATTTACTAAGATGCCTATCTTCATGGGACCCAGGTTTAGAAGGAAATATCAAGTTTGACTTTTCTGGGTTACTGCAAAGATAGGGACTGGGTAAATTTAAAAAATACATATAAGGAAAAGTCAGAGGAAATGTAGGGAGGTGGGCAATAGCAAGTGATATTCTCCAGGACCAGTGAGTGAAGTGGGAGCAGAGAAGAATACTCCCTGATCTGAGCCAGCCACAAAGTTAAGTTAGTGTGGTTTGAGGCAGGAAAATGAGCTTTTTAGCAAAAAGACAGAGGAAGGACATGTGAGAGCCAGAGGAAAGACTCTCAAGGGTCCTGGATTCTGCCTGGCAGGTGTCTGTGCTCTGGGGTTCAGGGAAGGCAGTGTTGTCACGTTTGTTTTATTTCAGAAAAATACCTTATGATTCCAGCAGGAACCCATGCGTAGGTGGGGGCAGGCCTCTGAGACTTAGAAATGCACCCACCCTAAAATACCTGTTTGGTTCCTCTTCACAATGAAGTATTTCCTGACTATCCTGATCCTTTGTGTTTTCATTGTGTACCCTGTTGTTGTCTAAATACCTGTTCTGGGTGCTGTGCAAAAATCACAGTTGGGAGGCAGGGCTGGCTGTGAAAATGCAGCCAGCCCCATGTTCGTGGCCGTGTGGGGACTTGGCCTGTGACTTCCTGCTGCCTGACCACTGTTTCCTTAGCATCTGTCCCCCATAAATGAGGCATCATAAGACCAGCTTCTCAGGGTTGGGCTGAGGATCGACTGAGCAGCCCGTGGACTTTGAAACCACGCAGAACTAGTTTGAGTCTCAGTTCGGCCATTTGTGAGATCTGCAGCAAAGCCTGTAAAATGTTTAAACCTCAGTCTTATCGGTAGGACGGGGAAAGGAGTACCTTCTTGGTTCTGCGCTGCGAATGAATGACTCCATAGTGCTCGGCGTGGTGTGGGAAATCAGTAGACTAGAGCCTAGTGTACTGAATGGAGCTCATCCGCATGGAGCACGCATTGGCCAAATTTCTTCAAGCCCCTGAATGATGCCGTTGGAAGATGAGGCAGTAGAGATCTTGAAATGATAACAGACTTGGCAGAGGGCGTATAGTGAAAAGGTAATAGACAGGGACTCAGTCCAGAACTTTCTGACTCTTAACTTCGTTTGTTATACTGTACTTGACCACCAAACAAAGCAGCTGTGCCCCACACTGTGCCTGGGAAATCTAGCCTGTTGACTGATTGTGCCTCTCTTTCTAAACGCCTTTTCAAAGCGTTATCTCCATTCTGAGCCATTCTATGCAACCATCAGAACTCTTAATATATGGGTCCAAGAAGCCAGCTTGGAATAGGTAACAGACTGTAATCTTTGTGAGAAAGCTGTATCTGTTTGTATGGTGGGGAACTCTGGGGAACCTAGCTTAGTGCTCCAAGCAGCCCAAGGGGATACATTTGCATCTTACCCAATAAATTGCCTACAACAGACTCTTTGAACATGGAAAACATATTCCCCTAAGACCGAGGAGGGCTAAACAGTTAATAACTTCCCGAGAGCTTTATGTATTACTAGGATACAGAAGGTGATCAGAGATCACTAAACACCCAAGTTTATGTTCAAGAAGGGTAAAAAATTCTCTCTTAGCTGTCTTTACAAGTACTCCAAGTAGGAGACCATTCCAGAGACCGTTTAAATTTATATCAAGTAAAATGAGAGTGGATGAGATCCAAACGGCAGTAGCACTGCTCTCTCTGGGAGCTGTGCCCGGCTCAGGAGTGGGAAGGCTCCCTCTTGCCTTTCATCTTTTTTCCCATATCACTGGTTCCTTTTCCACGGCACACTTAACTTCCTCCTCCCCTTTTGGGCTAGGGACCAGGGCAGTCTGACCCATTTCCGAGCAATTTTTATCAGCTCATCTTCTTAGATGCCCTCGATCTTCTCTTTGGTTCCACTAGACCAGACATCAGAGGTTCCTTAAGACAGACACTGGCATCCCGGTGAATGCCTGCTGTTTCTCAGAGCCAGGGTGAACAGAGTCGAGCTTGGAATAGGTCACCCTGAGACGGTGACTTTGAAGGTGCCCTCTGATGTACCTGGCCTGGACTCTCCTGCTCCTTACTAAAGTCCTGCAGTGGGCTGAGGATTTCCACGTTTATCTGACCTCATACCAGTCCTTCATGCCCAACTCTTTCATGAGTGTTGCGTTCTGGCTCAGGGAAAGGGGAGTGATGGAGAAATCAATGAGTTATAGGGCTGTACATGGAGTAGAGAGTCTGTGAATGAGCCATTTGTGCATTTTACATTCTTATTGACCCAGCTACAGGTGGGTCAGAATAGTTTATAGGTGAGTCCTCATGTCATCTGAAGAATTTAGCAACTGTGTAAGACTACGGGCAACAGAGAGCTTTGAAAGTGTTTTTTTTTTTTTTTGTGACAAGGCCTAACATCAGCCCAAGCTGGCCTAGAACTCACCAAGCTTGGGTGGTTTCAAACCCCACTTTAGCATCCTACTGTGTGCTGGGATTACTGTATGCAATAATTGACTATCGAACAATGTGACTCTTTGGCCTGGGTGCCTAACGTTCTATTGACGTATATGAAATAGAAAACTGTCACTCAGCAGTTTAATCAACCATCTTGAGGTAAGGACTCATTGACTTTGTGACAGAGCAGACCAGTAGAGGTTATTTTATGGAGCTGTAATCAATGACATCTGAGCCAAAGTAAATATTTACTTACAGCCCAAGGGACTGATTTCTTTTTCCAAGTTTTAGAAAGTTATATTGATTTATTTGTTTATTTTGTGTGTGTGTTGAGTGTGTGCATGCGTGTGTATGTGTGTGTATATGCATGTGCCTGCGCATATGCCATATGCCACAGTGCACATGTGGAACTCAGAGGACGTCTTGTGGGGGTTGGTTTTCTCCTTAAGGTCACCATGTGGATGCAGCTCAAGTCATCTCCTGCCCCCAAGGGGCAGATTCTGTTGAGAAGGTAGAGAGCGACATTTACTGTCATGGCCCCTTCTTAGCCCTTCCCAGGCCAAGCGCCCTTTCTCAAGTAGGCTTGCAGCTGTCTGTCTTACTGATTTAAAAAGAGTCCGGGGAGGGCCATTGAGTAACTCACAGGCAATGGTGTTTACTGCTAAGCCTAATGACATGAGTTTCATCCCCAGGACCCATATGATAGAAGGAGAGAACCTGACTGCACAAAACTCTGTCTACTGTCCCCACCCACACATTAAACAAAATAAACGTAATTAAAAAAAAATCTAGGACTGGAGCTGTAGCTCAGTTGGCAGAGGGCTTGCTTTGCATGCATGAGGCCCTGGATTTGATTTAGCTGCACACGCACACACACAAATACATACACACACACCACCTCTTTGTGATGCTAGGACTAGAATTTAGGGCCTTATGTACATGAGGCAAATGCTTTGCCACTGAGCTGCACACCAGCCCTTACTCATGTATTTTAAAAATTTCTTCTTCACCTAAAGAAAGGAGCTTTTTTTTTTTTCCTCCTGTGTGAAATGTTAGGAGATTAACATGTCAAGGAAGTACTTAAGTGTGTGTCTGGGTATTTTCATGCATGTAAGTTATAGTAGAGGTTATTTTATGGAGCTGTGATCAATGACATCTGAACCAAAGTAAATATTTATTTTACAGCCCAAGGGACTGCTTTCTTTTTTCAAGTTTTAGAAAGTTACGTTGATTTGTTTGTTTATTTTGTGTGTGTTTTCACAATAAGGATAGTAGAGCAAATCCTGAAGGGAGGATAATAAATGGTGGGGCAGTCAGGTCTAATCAGTTATCAGGTTCTCACCTTTCTGACTGAGGCCACAGCTGATGCCCATGGGACCTTGCTCCTGAAGAGCGCAGAGCCCTCTTGATGCGGCAGCGATCAGATTGAGGGCTGATCCTACCTCATAGCAGGCTCTCAGATTCTCAGGGAAACGCGTTCTCCAAGCTGCCTCTGCGGGCCATGACCTTGTTTCCACAAGAAGGCTTATGTTCTTAGAGTCCCAGCTAGACAGAACCAGTGATCTTGGGCACCTGACACAAGACTCATGCACTAGATGGCCTCGTTTGTTGGCAGACTAGGAACGTGCTCTGAACCAGAGACCTGGGTTTTAGTCATGGGTTTTCTCCAAACTTGCTTTGTGATCTCAGACAAGGGCGCCTTCGTCTTCTCGCCTTTAGCTTTCTAATGGAGACAACATGTGAGCTTATAGCTGTGCTCTTTCTGTTTCCCTAGACTGCAACAAGATGTTTTGTTTGAGACAGGATCATGGAGTTTGTACACCAGACTGGCCTCAACCTCACAGAAATCTGCCTGCCTTTTTCTACTGAGTGCTGGGCTCAAGGGTGTGTGCCACCATGCTTGGCTTGAGTTGTTTTTTTTTTCCTGTTGTTTGTTTGTTTTTTTAAGAGTCTCACTACACAAGTCTAGGCTGGGTTTGAACTTGGGATTCTCCTGTCTCAAGCTCTGGTTGTCCTAGAACTCACTTTGTAGACCAGGCTGCCCTCAAACTCACAGAGATCTGCCTGCCTCCACCTCCTAAGTGCTGGAATTAAAGGCATGAGCCACCACCACTCGGCTAATTTAAGTTTTAAGAGCTAGTTGGGAACAAGCCTAAGCTAAGGCCAAGCTTTCATACTTAATAAGAAGTTTCCGTGTCATTATTTGGGAGCTGGTGGTCCAAAGAAACACTGGCTACATTTAATAGTCTAAATAGTCAATTCTACTATCTTCCAGATAGTCTCTAAAAGTGTCTAGGTATGGTAGTGTTTGTGTCTTTGATACATTTGTGTACCTTTGCTTTAAAAATAGAATGGCTCTCAGGAAAGCCTCTCCTCCTTTGAAAAATCAAGTCGGTTATGTCAGCTGAACTGTTTTCACAGGGCAGAGCGCCTCCCACCCTGCCTGTATTTGAATGGAGCTGCCAGGTTCCTGCAGGCCGCACTGGGGATCTGATCTCTAAGCAGACATCAGGGTGTTGAGAGACGAGATAGTAAAGGTTTAAGTAACTGCCTGGTTCCTGGCCTTTCTGGGCCTGGTGGTGTGACTCCCTATTCTACTTACTTTGTGGTCTTTCCCCCAATTTACCTTAAAGACAAAACAAAGAAAAAACAAAGGCAGGGTCTTGTAGCCTGACTGACCAGAAATTCACTATAGAGACCAGATGGCTGAAAACTTCCAGTGATACCCTTCCTTCTAACTCCCAAGTTCTCCATAACCAGCTCCCAAAGTTCCTGTGGCTTCAGTTAAGGCTAGAGGGAAGGCAGGTGGGGGCCTGCGGTTCTAGCCAGATCGAACCATAGCAGAGTCTTTGTGTTTAGTTGCTGAGTTTTACTGACTGGTGCCTGGTCATACTACACATCACCAGGATACATCTGGTGTGACAGGTGACTTACCACAGGAGTTCAGTTTCCAGAACCAAGCATGGGGCACATATCTGTATTCCCAGTGCTCGGGAGGCTGAAGCAAGAAGATTACAAGTTCCAGACCAGACTGACCCTGTCTCTCACACACACAAGCACACAGGCACGCGCACACATGTCTACACCATGTTTGTTGTGCTAATTCCACTATCACTCTATGTAACTACAATGTCAAACAATTGAACTAAAAAGGTCCGAAATGGTTACTTTGAAACAACTGCTTCTTGGAGGGCAGGCAACTAAGTCTCCATCTGTGCTTCCTGAGCTGCAGATTGAAAGGGACCAGAAAATGTAAGCGGTCCTAGAAGCTGGCATGTACTGAAATTGGTGTTTTCACACTGTCCAGCATAGTAGGACACTAGTGTCCTGGGAATGCCCCTCCTTGGGCACGCATAACTTCTGCATCTTTTCTTCTGGGCTGGGAGTGGTTCGGTCGGAGCATACCACATTCCACTCCCTTTCCTCTCCGGGCTCCACAGATTTTCTGCATCCTCAGTGAAACCCAGGCCTTACTACTATGTCTCTTCCCCTGAGAAAGCAGTCTGGTCCCCTTGGTCTTCAGTTCTTGCTAGATTTTTGTTTGTTTTGTTTTTCTTCAGTTCAATAGTGTGCCTTCCTGGAAGATTTGAAAACAGGGTCTTAAAGAGACACCTGCACTCTTATGTTTTGCAACCTTTTTTTTTTCTTTTTTAAATACAATATCCTAGTGGGAGAAACAACCCAACTTTCTTTCCATGATGGATGAATAGATAAGCAAAATGCGGTGTATACCCATATACAATGGAATATTGTTCAGCTTTAAAGTAAAGAAATTTTGACACATGCTACAACTTGGTTGAACTATTAAAAATGTTATAATTATGAAATAAGCCAAACATATAATTATGAACCAAACATATAATTATGAAATTGGCCAAACATAAGAACAAATGTTGTATGATTCCATGTATATGGGATACTTAGTATAGTGAATTTATAGATAGTAGAGCTCACAGAGAAAGTTGCATAGTGGTCCCCAGGGGCTGGGAGGAAAAGAAACAGAAGTTACTTCATGGATACAGAGTTTCAGTTTGGAATGATGAAAACTTTGTAGGGAGGATGGTTGTATAACAGTGTAAATGTATCTAATGTGCACTGAACTGTGAATGCCTGAACATTTTTTTTGTGTGGTGGGGAGAGCAGTTGTTAGGTTAACCTTCAGTGGTTCAGCTATATCTCCAGCCCCATTTGCAAATTTAAAAATCATAAATTTTTTGTCATGTGCTCTGTTAGACTTTGCATTACTATATCAAAGTGCCTGGCAGAAACAGCTTAGTGGGGGAGGAGCTGTACTCCACTCACAGGAGGGTTCATTGTATCATGACAAGGGGGACATGTGGCGATGCTCAGATCATGAAGAGAAATACAGAGAAGGACAGGCAGTGGCCCAGAGATAGGCCTGCTAGGTAGAGGCGTGTGCTCTGAGACCAACTCCCTTCTTCTGGCGCCACCGTCCACAGTTCTGCCACTTCCAAGAGTCTATTTGGAGTCTAAATCTGTCCGTTGATTAGAGCGTTCATTATGTCAGTCTTCATGTTGGTCATTCAGGGGCACCCTACAGACTCCCTAGAGGTGTACCTCACCAGTCTCCCAGGTGCTTCTCAATCTTACCAAGTTGATAATCAAGATTAGTCCATCTTATGTTACATAACACCCCAAAGTTACATTTCGAAAAGAGAAAGAAGGCTAGGTATGGGAGTTAATGCCTCTGGAGGCAGAGGCAGGTGGATCTCTGTGAGCCGGAGGCCAACCTGGTCTACATAATGAGCTTCAGGCCAGTGAAGTGATAGAGGTGGGGTAGGGGGAATGGTTAAGAGAGAGAGAGGGAAAAAGGAAACATTATACACTAAAGCAACAAGGGCTTCCTTGGAGACCCTTGGCTTGTGACTTTGATAGCTCAGCCACCATGAGTGTCCACAGTCTACTAAGACAGCCTTCAGCTGATTGTCAGGGCCAGTGTCCGTCAGTTCATCCAGTCTCTGGCCCAGAATTATGAGGAGATGCTGCCTAAGAAGTAGCTATACCAGCTCCTCACACCCAGACCCTTTGCCATTCATTTATCCACACGCTGCAAGTGCTTGCTTGATGCAATGGGAATATAATAAGGAGAGAGACATGATCTTCAGGCCTTCCTGAGGTCAGGCTCAGCGGCAGTTAAACGCTATAATGGCATACTGTGCCTCTGGCAAGAATCAAAGACTGATATCAGACATCATTAACCCTGGCTCCCCTTGAATATTATACAGTTCAGTGAACTTACCTTTAGGTCTCTGTGCCCTTGTCAACAAAATGGAAAAGGTTCATGGCACTGGGCTGAGCATAGGAATGAGACCAAGAATGTGTTGTAGTGACTCTGGGATGAGAGCCTGACCCTATGGCCCAGTCCTTTGCCCTCAGTGCATATGAACCCTCAAAGTTTCATTTAAATGACATTTGTGGGGAGGAGGAAAGTAACGCCTAACCTCCCAATAACCTCCTATAACCTCGGCTGGCTGGAACTCTGTATAGCCCAGGCTGGCCTTGAACTCACAGAGATCCACAGGTGTGTGCCACCACACCTGACCCCAATATTCCTGTTGCTGTCCTGTATGCCTTCCTGTCCCATTCCTTCTCCTTCCCGGGAACAGATTATAGCAGCTGGGTTTTGGCAGGTCACTTCACTCAGACCGCAGGTCTAGCAGAGGGCAGGCACCCACATCAGATAATACGCCTTATTTGTTTTCCAGCCAGATGCTGAGAAGAGAGTGTGTTCAGTGGCTCAATGGTGGATTGCCTTTCTGGCTTGCTCAGGCCCTAAGTTGGATCCCCTGCACTGCAAATGGTGTGTGTGGGGGTGCTGGGGTGGAGGTAGTCTAACAGCTGATATCAAATGAAATGGGCTGGGAGTCTCTTGGCTGCTGGTCCAAACCAAGGCCCTGTGTGGCCCAAAAATGTCCTTGGCTTCAAGGGTCCTTCCTGTCTTTGCTTCCCTTGGATTCCACTGCCTCTTTGTACAACAGGCAGAAGGTCCTATGTAAGATATTGTTAGATCTTTTTTAAAAAGCCAGCAGTCTCTCAATGTCATCGTCTGGAGGCTGTGAGGACTCAGTTTCCCCATCTGTAAATCAGGAATTGTGTTAACGCGGTTGCTGTGGGGGTGAAATGAGACACCTTTCATCAGCCGCATAGCCGAGACGAGCCTGGGCAGATGTCTATTTGTAGCTATGGTGGTTTTCTCTGTGAAACACGCGCTAACCTGTTAGGTGGAGCAGGGGTAATGCGTGGAGGAGAGATTCCTAAACAGACCCCTCCTAGGTCTGTGTCGTCATCCCACCATCGTCATCCTGGAAGTCCAGGCTCTTTGCTATAAGCAGTTAATTGTGAAGTAGTTCCTGCTTGTCCCCTCTTGTCTTTTAAAAAATTACTTAAGAGACCCAGTCTTGCCCCCTGTGTATGGCTGTGATGCGGGTGTGCCGTTGTGCCCAGATTCCTTCCTGTCTCCTTAGTGGCTTAGCTGATGTTCCTGCTTACTTTTCACAGACACACCCCCCCACTGTTTAACTCCCCATGTCTTTCCTCCACCTTCTTATGACGATGGTTTGGTTTTATTTGTTTGTTTTATCCTGGCTCTCACTTTTTCCTATCAATGACGCTTCTGTCTCTGCAGGTTCTCCAACAGTGGAACCATTTTTCTTTCTCTCAATCAGGAGAGAGATCCCTGTTTCCTCCTAGAGGAAGAGCCTTGGGTTTTAAGATTGCATATGTTTTTCAGTTTTAAGATTTGTTTTTATTTTTATGGGCATGAATGTTTTGCCTGCATGTATGTCTGTGCCACATGTGTGTACATTGCCCACAAAGGCACAAAAAGGGTATCAGATCCCTTGGAGCTGGAGTTGCAGGTGGTTGTGAGGTCCCATCCTGGGTGCTGAGAACTGAACCCAGGTCCTTTGCGAAAACATCTAGTGCTCTTAGCGGCTGAGCTGTCTCTCCAGTCCTATGTGGCCCTATGTAGGTATCTGTGGGTATGTATGTATGCATGCGTACAAGCGCTTATGGAGGTTAGAGGCATCAGACCTCCTGAAGCTGGAATTAAAGATGGTTGTGAGCCATTCAGCGTGGGTTCTGGTAATCAAGCCAGGTCCTCTGAAAGAGCAGGAAGTGCTCTTAACTGATGAGCCATCTCTTCAGCCCCGAGCCCAGTTTTTTTTTTTTTTTTTTTAACTAGCTACTATTCTGTCTTATGCCCTCCAGAGCCTCTGTGGGCATCATTAAATCCTCTTCTGAGGTCTAGTGATCTTCTTGTTGAAATTCCTTCATTGCTGTTATACAGAGTCAGGGTTTTCCTATTTGTTGCTTTTCCTAGACTCATTAGGACCATTAAGGCAAGTTTCTTAATTACAGAGAATTTGCTTATAGTCTTGCCTGGATCTTTGAAAGTGGAAAATCCTTGAGCAACATGTCATCAACATCTAGTGAGCCCAGCTTGCTGTGTCTCCCAGCTCGCATCCGATAGAACTGGCATGCACTTGCCCTGTGTGTGGGCACGAGTGTGAGGACCAACCAGGCTATTTCCAAGTTCTTAGATAAGTGGGTCTTTTCAGTAACCATGGATGCCCACCCTATCATCCCCTTGAAATGGAAAGAACTAAATGTCCTTTTCTCTCTATCCAGCTGTTAGTAGGGTACATACTCAGTATACACTAGGTGTTCAGCAAATGCCTGGTGACCAGGTAGCTCACTGGTCCATTTGCTCAATTTCCCCAGACTTCTGATTAATCATTCTTAACTACTTATTCTACACGTTAAACAAATACCCTACTACTGTAACCCTGAACTCCCTATTTGAAAGACCCCCAGGGAGGTAAAGGGTAGTTCCACATTTTTTCCTTAAAGAATATCTTCGGCCAGGCAATGGTGGTGCAGGCACCACCTTTAATCCCAGCACTCAGGGAGGCAGAGGCAGGCGGATCTCTGCGAGTTCACGGCCAGCCTGGTCTACAGTGTAAGTTCCAAGACAGCCAGAGATAAGCAGAGAAACCCTGTCTTGAAAAACCAAAGAAGAAGAAGAAGAAGAAGCCAGGACTGCTGTTCAGCTTACAGATAACCATACAGAGACTTATTATTACTAACCAGCTCTTGCAACTTAAATTAATCCATTTCTATTAATTTAAATGCTGTCATGTGACTCATGACTTGTTACCTCCTTTTCTATCCTTTCCCTCTGCAGCTGACTGGCGACTTCTGAGACTCCACCCTTCTTCTTTCCAGTGTTCTCTTATTTTGGTTCTCCCGCCTAACCTCTTCCTACCTAGCTATTGGCCAGTTGGCCCTTTATTAAACCAACATGAGCAGCACATCTTCATAGTGTACAGGACTATTCCACAGCAATAGACCTCGTGGGTTCAGAAAAGTCAGCCCCGTCACAGGGTCCTGAAAGAACCTAAGTGGCTGTTGCCTAGGAGTCCTCGAGGAATAAAGTGCAGGCTATGGGCCTGTCTTCAGAATCCAGGACTCTGTCAGCTCTAGGTTGTCCCAAAAATGTTCCATTTCATTAAGGGTCTTAAGTTTACATCCCCCTTGCACAGGACTGTGACTGTCACAGCCCTGACTAGTAAATGGACCCTGAAATCTTATGGATTGTTTACATTTTTGAAATGATGCTAGTGAGAATGATGATATCCTTAAGGTGACCCAGGCTGGGCCCTGTCTTCTGGAGTCTATGTCGATCATCACACATGCCTGAAGACTGGAAACTTACTGAGCTGGGCTGTATAAAGTAAAGTCCATATTCCCAGGGCAGCAGCAGCACATAGAAGGACACTTAGCTTTCTTTCTGTCTCTCCTCATCTGCTCCCTTGGCTTTATCTTCTCTCTGGCTGTTTGGGTGAGCAGGAAGTCCCACAGCAGCTGTAGGGCAGGTGCATCCCTGGCACTGGCTCAGATGCCCTCTTTTGGCCCCTTTTAGGCAGCACCCACAAGGGTGGTAGGTGCAGTTCCCATGTCACGGGCTGCAAGCCTCAGCCTGCCTGCAGCCACAGTCATCCATCCCAACAGCTTAGGTGCTAGCCTGGCAGGAAACTGGGGGTACAGCTGACTGCTTTTCAGGCCCCTGGGCCTGGTTGTGAACAGGCTTAGAGGCCTGTCAGGGGCGAAGCTCATGAAAGCCCCGCCTGTGTTTATCTGTTCTTGAGCAAAACCAAGGAAACCTTAGGACTCCACCTACCTACTGTCCTCAGCTCTCAGACTTTCCCTCCTCCTGATGAACTGCGCAGCCACCAGTGATCCCCAGGGCCCACCATGAATACAAAGACTTTCTTTATTTCTGTTGAGAAGGAGAAGGGGGCATCAAACTGCCCGAATGCTCTTGTCTAGTTCTCTGGCTGGTTGAAGATGATGGGATCGTCTATCCAGGGCTCTATTCCCCTCCCCCTTCCCCTGCTGCTGCATTTCTTTGGCACTTACAGAGAGATACTGGTTAACTAATAACTAAATTGGAAAGAGAAAGGAAATGGCGAGTGTGTGCACGTGGTATCAGTAGAAGGTTGTAGTAATGAGGGGAGCCTGCTTTTGGTCCTGGCTGCCCGGCTCCCGCTGCCTGGCTAGCTTATACCCGAAATAATTACACAGAAACTGTATTCATTGAAATACTGCCTGGCCCATTATCTCCAGCCTCTTATTGGCTAACTCTCATATCTTGATCTAACCCATTTTTATTAATCTGTGTTTACCACGAGGTTGTGGCTTACTGGGAAAGCTTCTAACCAGTGTTAGTCTCGGGCAGGAGAAACATGGCATCAGCCATACTTTCCTTCTTCCCAGAATTCTGTTCTGTCTACTCCACCCACCTAAGGGCTGCCCTATCAAAAGGCCAAGGCAGTCTCTTTATTTAACCAATAAAAGCAACAGAAATACAAAAGGACCTCCTACACCATTTCCCCTTTTTCTGTTTAAACAAAAAGAAAGGCTTTAACTTTAATATAGTAAAATTACATATAACAAAACAGTTATCAAGCAAGAACTACAGCTACCATATTTATATCTATTTTATCTTTTAGCATAACAAAGGAAAACAATATCTATCTAATTTTTAACTCCATCAAAGACTCTAGAAGGATCTAATATTACATAAGTAAAGAAGAAATAAGCAACTTCCAAAACTCTAGAAATGACAGAGACATCTCGCTGCCTGGTCACCCAAAGTTCTTCTGTACCATTGGGGCATCCATCTTCAGCCTACAGGCCCATAGTATCCAGCAGACATTTTTATGAAGTAGGAAATTTTAAAGACAGTTTAGTCACTTTCTTTTGTATCCTGTAGAATGTCTCGTAGACTCTTTTATGAATCAGGAACCCCCAAAGGGTCATCTCACCTTTAGGCAAGTTCAGCAGTCCTCTCTCTGTAGGTTCTTTGCGTCCAATTTATGCAACAGTCCAGGCAAGAGCAGTTTCTTGCCCAAATGGCTAACAAACTCCATAAGGAGACTCTTTGATGCCATCTTCCTCTTGAAGTAGATTGGTGCTGCCAGGAGCAGACATGTCTCATTGTCATGAAAAACCCCAAATTATTAAAACATTAAATGCCATATTTTGTTGTCTTTGAAAGATATGAAGAATGCCTGTCTAACTGAAATATATCTCTATATATCTAGAAAATCTAACTAACATGACTACAAGCTTGACTATTATTGATGATTATCCATTAACAACCTATATTTCCTAATTATACATTGTATTTTTAAATGAACTACACAATCACAATACCTTAATCAAGATCAGAAATACATATACATGTAACAAAATTGACCTTAAATTTATATCAACAAAACAAAATCCATACCAATGCAAATTATTCATATCTATATCATATCTCCCTTTAAATGTAAAAGAACATTTATAAACAATATTTGGAAATATGAGTAGACCCAAATTTTGAAGTCAAGATACCTTTAGAACATATATGTTGGTTTAGTTTAGCAGACCACACAATGAAATATCTCTCTGCAGTTAGCTCTTTTATAGTCAAAAATTTAAAGAAAACACAATAAAATACATAATCTAGACATTTTGTGAATTTTTTATTTTTATGTGGCTTATTTTTATTTTTTAATTTATAACTATCTATACTTTGTTATTTAAAAGACTTTACCCTTTTTTAAAAAATATCTCTCTATACTCTTTTTTTTAAGTCTACTATGTATCTTTATTTAACAGTGTGACCCACTTAGAGGTCTTTTATGTCTGAATCTGTCCTATTGCATTGTCCTTAATTTTTTATTGTCTTGAAGAACTTTTAAAATGCTAAGCAGCTTGGTTGTAGCTGCTCTGGATGTTAGCTCCACCTCTCTCCAATTTTAAAATGGTGGACATACCATTTCTGTTAGCTCTGGAGCTGCCAGACAGGAGCTGTGCTCAGCAGTCCAATCCAGAGAATGAGTGTGTAACATATAAATGCTTTTTATCTGAGTTACAGTCAAATCTGCCACACAGCGCATTGTGCAGCCTGGAAACATCTCTGTGTATGGCGGCAGAAATCTGCCATGCTCTTTCACCTGTGTACGTCTAGTAGATCTGATCGTGTTGCCTGCCCAGGCAGGCACCAAACCACAGGCATGGTCTTAGTTACTTTGTTTTTGACCCCAAGTGGGCACACAAACATCTGGACCCACAAATGCTCCATAGTCGGAGTTTGTAGTGGTGGCAGGGCCCAGGAAGCCTCGTTTGAAAATGGCATGGCTTTTTTTTGTTGCTATTGCTGAGTCAGGAAATCTCTCTGTAGCATGTCCCAGAAAACAGCAAAAAGCTGTGTTAAACTCTCTCTCTCTCTCTCTCTCCTTTTTAAGTCCTCTTAGGTCTTTAAGTGGATTTAGCCCCACGTTGGGTGCCAATCTGTAGAAATGAGGAGAGCCTGCTTTTGGTCCCGGCCACCCGGCTCCTGCCGCCCGGCTAGCTTATACCCGAAATAATTACACAGAAGCTGTATTCATTGAAATACTGCCTGGCCCATTATCTTCAGCCTCTTATTGGCTAATTCTCACATCTTGATCTAACCCATTTTTAAGAACTACAAAAGAGGATTTCTTATATAGTTTACGTATTAGAAATTACAACTAATTTTTTAAAAATAAAGGAAAATGAATTATCTGTGCCCAAGTTAAAGGGAGCAGGCCTCTGTACAAGTATATATATGTATATATGTGTGCATTAACTCATATATACATGTTAATTGTTATGGCTAAAGTAATAATAATTTTTATTGCATCAAGTTCCCTGGGGCATCAGGGAGCAGGAAGGAAAGACTCTGCCATCAGAGCCTTGGGCATGCCCTGAAGACCGTCTCCCAGGTGACAGGTCCTTGCTTCATCCATGCGTGTCTGTGACATGCTGCTTCCATTTTTTGATCTGAGCTAGACTCTGCTAGCCTCAAACCATGGTTTCTTTGTCTCGCTGGAGACACTAACTCCCCAGGCTCTCTCCTCAAGTGCTCCCCAGGGACAAAACTGTTTCATCCTGAGACTCAGGGCTAGTTCTTGTAAATCCGTGACCCAAATGTCATGACCTCTGGTCTCCTTGGCAGCCTCTTGTTTCCTGGTGGGACAAGGATGCTGTCTCTTGGGCATCGCTGCATTTGGGATGGGGATGCTGTCTCTTCTGTGTTGCTGTATTTTGGGACGAGGATGCTGTCTCTTAGGCGTCACTGCATTTGGGACGAGGATGCTGTCTCTTAGGCGTTGCTGCATTTGGGACGAGGATGCTGTCTCTTAGGCATCGCTGCATTTGGGATGAGGGTGCTGTCTCCTCGCTGGTGCCGCTGTATTTCATCACCTTTTCTCTTTGCATTTTGTTCTCTGGAGAATGTGTTTCTGTGCAGGCCCCGTGCATCCATCCCTTTTCAGGCCGTTCCCCAGTTCCATCTCTCCTGGTAGCATTCTTGGGCTACCTCCCTGCTGCTACATAGAGCTGTCAGCTTCCTTCCTTCCTTTCCTCCTTCCTTCCTTCTTTCCTTCCTTCCTCTCTCTCTTTTTTAGGGAAGAGGGGAGGGATAAGTAACCAGCTTATTTCACTGTTTAGCCTTTACTTGGGGGTAATCTTGCATCATTCTGTGCTGGGCTGCCTGTATTCAGTTCTGTCTCCCCTCTGGCAAAATCAGCTTCCACATGAGCAAGAAATGGAATGTGGAGTAGAGAGATGAAGTGACTCATTCACTCAGGGCTGACACTCTGTGATCACAGGATTGGAGCAGATTCTCTAGGCCTCTGCTGGGCTCCCTGTTGTTCACAATGAAGTGATGTATGTGCCTGTGTGCTCATAGTTTCTGTCTTTGTATGGTGAAATAAAACTTTCAGCATGGAGTGGGCAGGGTGGTGCACACTTTTAATCCCAGCACCTGGGAAGCAGAGGCAGGTGGATTTCTGTGAGTTGAAGGCCAACTTTACCTATATAGAGAGCTTCAGGCCAGTCATGGCTATATAGTGAGACTCCATTTCAAAAATAACAACATAACAACCCAAAAGCCAAATCCATACCTCCTAGCATGATGCTTTGCATATAATAAGTGCTCGTTAATGTTGGCTGCTATTAGTATCATTCTTATAGTTACTTAGAAGCAAAAGCAATACACATTTCCACAAGCTTGTAAGAAGTCTGGTTGCACATTGGTAGAGGTTTGAATACATTTTAAAAAAATATTTTTAGGGCTGGAGAGATGGCTCAGCGGTTAAGAGCATTGCCTGCTCTTCCAAAGGTCCTGAGTTCAATTCCCAGCAACCACATGGTGGCTCACAACCATCTGTAATGAGATCTGGTGCCCTCTTCTGGCCTTCAGGGATACACATAGACAGAATATTGTATAATAAATAAATAAATAAATATTTTTAAAAAAAAATAAAAAATATTTTTATTTATTTATCATGTATACAGTGTTCTGTCTGCATGTAGGCCTGCAGGACAGAATAGCATGCCAGATTTCATTACAAATGGTGAGTCACCAAGTGGGTGCTGGGAATTGAACTTAGGACCTCTAGAAGAGCAGCCAATGTCTTAACCGCTAAGCCATCTCTCCAACCCCCTTGAACACATTCTTATGTGGTTGGCTGGAAGGGAGTATGTTTTGGGTCAGCCAGTTAGTTCAGGGTCTTTATTAACAGGCTTTAGGAATTTATACTGACATGCAAATTTAGCAATAACTTTTTATTTTTTAAGTTGTTCTGGCCTGCGGGCATACATGCAGATAGAACACTGTATACATAATATATACATACATACATGCACACATATATGTACACACACACACATATATTGTGCTGGGGATAAAACCTAGGACCTTGTACACCATCAGCCAAGGCTCTACACTGAACTCCATCCTGGCAAGCACTTTGTACTAGCTAGACTCTACCTTCAGCCCTAAACTGTTAAGTTAAAAATGATTTTAAGCGTTTTCAGCCCCTGGGATGGAGTCCGAGGCCAAGCCTGCCTCGGGGGATCTGCAGAAGTGGCAGCCTCATCAGCGAGGGCCTTTGTCGTTCTGCCATGTGAAGGGCCCTGACATCCTTCTGCTGTATTGACAAGAGCATCAGATGAAGTGTCCAGGGAAATGAGTACCAGCTCCTGACCTGCAGCACTGAGTGATGCTGGAGATTGAGTTGTTATGGGCACTGGATGCTTCCTGTATGTTCTTGTTTCTCTGTGTGAGACTTTGGGCTAATAATTGTACTGATTTTGTTTCATTTTTCTTATTTCTGAGAGAAAGGGTGAGAGGAGGGAGTGGAGTTAGCATATGTTAGAGTCTTTGAAAAATGATACCGAGGGATATATGTGTGCTATAGTGTAGCAAAGAGCCAGGATGATGATCTCCAGGCCTTTGAAGTCTCTATTGCCCCCAGGAGGGATGTTGGCAAAGCTCTGGCTGATGGTGAACTTGATAGCCCAGCTTTGTGAGGGCAGAGCATGAGGCCCAGGGTGGTGCTTTATCTGATACCTGAGATCTAGATGTCTGTCTCTTGGCATAAATGTGACACCTGCTGTAGGAAGAACAGGCCCTGGCAGCTGGTGCTTTGGAAGGAGAAGTTCAGCCAGAAGCAGGAGGAATCACTTAACAGGGGACAAGTGACAAGTGTCTGTCATTCAATCAGCACATTCTTTAGTTCCAATTGTCCCCAGGGGGCTAAGCAATAGCTGGGTATCCACTGGCAGGATTAATGCAGATGCAGAGATAAGGAGGATCCATATATAGGGCCCAGTGCCTGTCACAGAGTGTTTGTCCAGTGAACACTGGCAGGACCATGGGGAGGTGATAGAGGACCACAAAGTCCATGCAGCAGAGAGGACATATCTATTGCTGTGCCAACACCAAGTTCCTGCTGCCCTGTCTGCTTGCTCTCAGGCTGGTAAGCAGACAAGAGTCAGAGCTACTGACTCTTAGCAGTTTACACAATTCAAAAGAAGCTGGGATTCCTGTCCCCTGACTCTCAAATCTAAACCCCCAATTCAGGAACAGTTAGGAGGAAGAGATACGTATCAAGCAGTTTGTGAGTCAGACACATATAACTCAGTGCTCACAGCAGACCTTACAGATGGAAGGGCGCTGTATTTAGACCCGCCACTCTGAAGCCTGAAGACTACACGGTTGACTGTCCAAATCTCAGTTATATCAGAACCGTGTAGACATACCTATGACCTGCAGGTGACGGCCTGACTAGGTTTAACTTAACTGAGTTTCCTGTCTTTTTCTCAACAGAACTACCCTCAGCCGCAGAGAGAGCCTTCAGTTATAAAGGAGTAGAACTGGGGGTGTCAGTGACTTCTTCCCTTAGTGTAGATCTAAGTTCAGTTCTGAGTACAGCCAGGAAGCCAGGGGTTTACAGCCAATAAGCGGATTAAGGAAGCCAGGCCACACAGTTGCCGAGAAGAGGCATCAAGAACATTGTAGCCAAATTAGGCTAGCAGGATTCCTCTAAAAGCAAGGGTTTGGGGTTGGAAAGACGGCGCAGTAACTTAGAGCGATTGCTGTGCAATCATGAGAAGCAGCGTTCAGGTCCTAGCACCCGTGTTGTTAGCTGGGTACCCTGCACATGTGCAAGGGGACAGAGACAGGAGCATTGCTGGGACTTGCTGGCTTTCAGACTAGGTTAGAAAACATGAACTCAGGTTCATAGCGAGACATGTCCTCAAAGGGAATCGAGTGATTGGGGGGGCACCCGATGCCTTCTGTTCTTCACACATGCATACGACACACACACATACACGCATGTGCTTGGCAGGGGGTATTTTTTGAGATTTATATTTTTTAAATTATGTGTCTGTCCATGTGCCCTTGGAGGCCAGAGGGTCTCATAACTTTAAGTGTGACTGTGTAGTGACCCAAGGCCCAGATTAAGGACTCCGACTCCAGGACTCCTCACAGCCCTGCTAAAGAGCGGCCACAGGAAGAAGCATAAATGATGACAGGCGCTGGCTTGTAAGGACTGTCTTCTCTAATCTTGGGTGACAAGTCAATCTGTGACTCACAGCTCCAAGCTCCTCTTTTCTCATTTGTAAGATGAGAATGCTCACACCTGACCTAACTCCAGCATCTTAAAGGGCTCACAGGATACCATGCCTCTGAGCTGCTTCCTCAGCACGAGCCGTAGCCACATAAGCCCCCTCCACGGCCTGCTCCAGTCTGTGGCTCTGTGCCCACCCCTCTAAGCATCAGCACAGGAGATGTCTACCTTCCGGTTCAAACTGCTTATACTCTGTGGTTGTTTTTGTTTTGCTGAGACGGTCTTGCTATGTATCTGAGGCTGGTCCAATTCTGCCTTCGTTCCCTTAGAGTTTTGATGTGTTAGAGGCATCTGCCCCTGTGCTTAGCTGTTTATTCTGGTTTTGTTTAGTTATCTGTGTCCCTGTCGGTGCTCACACAGGGATCCCATGACACTTCTGCCTTCTGCCAGCTGTTGATTCCCAATGGGGGAGGGAGGGTGACTGTCAAACTCCTTTTACGTGGGTTTTTTTTCCCCAGGTGTTGCATCAGTCTGACACTCCTGAGCCCTGCCTGTGTTGTGCCTCACATGAGCTCCAGAGCCGAGATGCAGCCCCGCCCCACAGCCGCGTCCTAATGAAGCGGCCACTCAGGTCCTCATCTCAGCCTTGTTGCTATTCGCTCTGTGGCCCTAGATTAGTCATCTCACCAGCCTTCGTCCCAGATTTTCTTTTTTTCTTTTCCCTTTTGAGACAGGGTTTCCCTGTGTAGCCTTGGCTGTCCTGGAACTCATCCTGTGGACCAGGCTGTCCTTGAACTCAGAGATCCGCCTGTCTCTGCCTCCTGAGTGCTGGGATTAAAGGCGTGCGCCACTAGCACCTGCCTGGCTTTAAGGGCTTTTGTTGTTGTTTAGTTTTTCCCATTTTTCTTACCTGGAGTGAGGATGAAGTGTTCTTCAAAAACTGGCCTGATGGTCTCCAGTTCTGATCTATGGCCTATAGTGTTGTGGGTTCACTCATTTTAAGCCCCGCAGCTCTGCCCAGCCTCTTTATTGCCAAGAAGGCACTGGCATCTAGTGACTTAGACTGACCACTGGGCTCTGACTCTTCCTGCCCCTTGCCTCTTCGTCTGTGTAGGTGTGCTTGCTTGCATACCAATAGTTTCCTCTTCCCTTCCTCCCACCATGGTTTGTCCGCCTCCTCAGATGCATGCAAGCTAACCAGTTCCAGGGCACACATCAGTGAGTCGCATTGAGCCTTCACATCAGCTCAGGACTAGTTAGTCCTCTAAATTTGCTTGACAAACACTAAGTCCCTGGCTCACTCTTTTCTGCCTCCTATAGCTCTGGTTCTATCCAGCAATCCCATGGTTAATGATCAGAGAGGCTTGTGCTCCTTGCCCTTAACCCTCTTGTTCCCACCTCCCATAATCCCCTGCTGCTACCCTGGAAATAGCCTTTGCCATCAGTTCTTGACTGTGCCTTTTGTGAGAAATCACCCACCATGTGCAGCTGGGTAAGAATCATGCTGTAGTGGGTCCCCACAGTACTGACAAGAGCCAGTTCACATGGCAAAGTTCCTTCTCTGATTTAGGGAAGGCAGAGGTCTTTCCCACCCTCTGCCCTGTGGACTGTGGCTAAATTTGCATCTGCTCCTGCCTGGCCTACATCATAGCTATCTTGCGAGGTGGGGTAAGGAGAAGGGAAGCTCCCCCCTCTTATCTCTGCCTCCCTAATCTTAGATTTATGGGCTCCTGGATTAAGTTGACTTTGTTTTTCTCTTTTTTCCCTTTCATAGGGTATGGCAGCTGGAGAGAACTGGCCAAGGCCCTGGCCAACAGGAACATCCCAGCTGTTGATCCGAATCTCCAATTCTATCGTCCCCAGAGGCTGAGCTTCAAGGTATGTGGCAGGTCCGGTCTTTTTTCTGGCCTCCTTGCTGCTCAGTCAATCAGGATCTTCAGTTGCCCTCAGTTGCTCCATGGCCTTAAGGGAAATCTGCTTCTCTATGGTGTGTGCAGAGACTGCGGGGAGAGCTGCAGTCTAACTCTAAGTTCTAGATGATGCCGATATCTAGCTTGCTTTCCTCAAAGCCAGTGGTTCTCAGCCTTCCTAAAGCTGTGACCCTTAATACAGTTCCTCATGTTATGGTAACCCCCATCCATAAAGTCATTTTGTTGCTACCTCATAACTGTAATGTTGCTACTGTTATGAATTGTAATGTAAATATCTGACATGTAGGATATCTGATATACGGGCCATTCTGCCCCCAGGGGTTGTGACCTACAGGTTGAGAACCATTACTCAAAGCCCCGGTGGGCCTAGTTGTCTTGTTTCTGCTTTTACCACATTGTCCAAACTATCCAAGTCTGAGCTGTTTCAAGACAACATTTAGTGGTAGAGCCTTTGCCTAGCTTCTGTGAGGCCCTGGATTTCATCCCCATCTATTCTATCCCTACACCCCCACCTCGCACACGCAGCATTTGCTGCATAATATTAACCAGCATGATCTGGAGACAGGACTGTATCTGCTGACAGTACCAGGTACGTGGTGCCAGAGGTGATAACGGAGGCAGATGCCCTTCCCTGCAAACAGCTGGGGTGTGGTTTGTCATGGAGCATTTCCCTATAGTGTTTCTCAAGGGGTTGATTAGGGAAACTGGGGGCCATTCCAATTTGGAACCCCACCCCCGAAACAGCTGAGCCAAAACCAGATCAGATGTGGATCCTCCGAGCTGGGTGAGACCAGAGTCAGTCTGTAGACAGGTATGGTAGGGAGGACTTGGGTGCCTTTGAGGATGCTGGGGGAATAAGAAGTCACAGCTTCTGCCCCAAGGGGGTCCAGAGTCAGTTTTTTTTTTTTTTTTTTTTTTTTTTTTTTTTTTTTTTTTTTTTTTTTTTTTTTTTTTTTTTTTTTTTTTTTTTTTATGGAGCAGGTTGAAAACATTCAGGAATGTGAGCAGACCTCCGGAGTACATGTTGACAAGCCTGAGACGGTCTCCTCAGGGGTATGGCGTAGATAATGAATGAAAGAGTCTCTTAAGTTGACAAGCCTCCTAGGGACAGGGACTGTGTCCATGACCCCCTACTTCCCCAGAGGCATCTTCAAGGAGCCCCGTATCCCGTCCTATCTCCATTTTTTTTTAAAAAATATTTATTATGCACACAGTGTTCTGCCTGCACAGCAGGAGAGGGCACGAGATCTCATTACAGACAGTGGTGAGCCATCATGTGGTTGCTGGGAATTGAACTCAGGACCTTTGGAAGAGCAGCCAGTGCTCTTAACCGCTCAGCCACCTCTCCAGCCCCTATCTCCAAGTTTTTACCAATATACTCACCAAGTTCATTTTTTGTTCTTCTGATAGGACCAAGAAATTTCCCGAAGTAGGAATAGGAATAGTAGCTACTTGAAGTGGAACAAGCCTGTCCCCTGGCTTTCAGAGGTAAGGAACTCTGCTGATCCTGGTCTTTACACAGGCGTAAACAGAGGAAACACAGAGATCTAGAAAACTCTCATGTGATTATTGCTGTATTGTATTAAAATGTTTTCCTCTAGGATCATTAGATTTTCCTCCATTAGAGGAGCACAAACCTTTGCTGCAGGCCTACTGTGTGCCAGGCTCTGCCTGTCATCTCACATCAGCTGTTATCCCCTGTAAGGTAGTCTTATTGTTAGCTCAGCTCTCTGTCACGCAAAGGCCTCTGCCTAACATAGTCCACTCACATGGAGGAAGGTTTATTTTGGCTTGTGGTTGCCTGGCCTGTTGCTTTGGGCCTTTGTGGCATAGCCCATTGTGGTGGAGCTAGAGGAGGAGAATTCTAACTTGGGGTGACTGGGAGCAAAGAAAGAGGGGAAAGGGCTGGTTCTAATATCCCCTCCAGCAGCAGGACCTGGCTCCCTTGGACTCTGCCTCTTAAAGCTTCTGCCCATCGCAGTAGCACTGCAGGCTATGACCTGTAGGCATTTCAGGGACGTTGTAGATCCAAACGGTGGTAACGGTCATTATCCTTACTTTATAGGTGGGCAAACAGTGTCTGGGGAAGTTTCAAGGCTTTCATGGCCTTGCCAATCCCCAGTCTTAAAGATAACAACTTGCCTAAGAGTGCTCTCTCAGACCATTATTAAGTCCCATAAGATATTCCAAGAAGAAAGGAATCCATTGTTAAATAAACCTTAAAAACAAAACCAAACAAAACCAAATCAAAAGCCCACTGTGCAGGACAACTGTTCTTGGAAATTCACATTAACATATGAAAGATTCTGAGAAGTCCTGGGGAAATCTGTTTAGCTTGGTTTAGCTCAGCACGTCCCAGATTTATTTGCCCCTGAATTGCCTTTTCCATGAATGCCTGTTAATATTCTGAGCTACCAATGTCCTAAAGGAACATGCATTAGGAATCTGCTTCAGAGAACAGTTATTGTGGGACCCAAATCACAACCAGGTGCAGTGACTCAGCAGGATGATCACTTGAGCCGGCACAGCAAAGAAAACCCCAGCTGTCCTGATACTGTTTACTAATAGGCATTGATAGTCTTTTCTATTCTTTCTTTCCTTCCTAACTTCCTTCATCCTTCCTTCCTTCATCCTTCCTTCCTTCCTTCCTTTTTTTTTTCTTTTGTGGGCATGTACAAGTTATCTTGAGTACATGCTTGTACCAAAAACTCTGGAATATCACGGTGCTTTGGGGAAATCCCATTTTACGTTGTGTTTAGAACCCAGAATCTCCATCTTGGAGCCTGTGTTAAAGACTCCTTTTCTTGGCTGTGTGGCGTGGGCCAATCTATTGTCTTTAGTGTTCCTATTACAGACTGATCTAGCAGCTTGGGTGGTTTTATTTCCAACCCACCCACTCAAGGGCCAGAGAAAAGAGACAGTGTTAGTTCCTTTGCTCTGTGAGTCTGCCCTCTTTAAAGCTCAGGGTGAGGATAGATTACAATGCTGGCACACTTGTTCTCGGTGACATCATCAGGCAATTTGGAGATAGTATGCTGGGCCGTGCTTTAAAGATCAGGTGGTCCTGGGGATACAACCTTCTCTCTAAGGACAGCTTGGTTTGTTTTTCTTTTCTTTCTTTTTTTTTATGTTGTTCCTTGTTTTGCTCTTTCTTTCTTCCTTCCTCCCTCCCTCCGTTCCTCCCTCTCTCCCTCCCTCCCGTCCTTTCTTTTTGCTAAGACAGGGTTTCTCCGTGTAACTACTCTGGCTATCCTGGAACCCACTCTGTGGACCAGGCTGACCTCAAACTCATAGAAATCTATCAGCCTCTGCCTCCCAAGTGCTGGGTTTTCAAGCGTGCACCACCATCACCTGGCTTGTTGTTTATTTTTGAGACAGGGTCTCCTGTAGCCCAGGCTGGCCTTGAATTCACTGTATAGTTGAGAATGACTTGTAATTCCTCCTGATCTTCTGCCTTTACCTCCCAAATGCTAGGATTACAGGCACATGCCACCACTTCTAGCTGGTTCTCATTTGTGTGCTCTCTCTCTCTCTCTCATTTTAAAGATAGAGTCTCAGGCTAGCCTGAAACTTATTATTCTCCAGCCTTAACTTCCTGAAAACTGGGGTTACAGGCTTGTACTACCACCACATCTGTCCTGGTATTGACTTTTTTGGGGTGGGGGAGGTCTTTGAGAAAAAGAGACCTTGGTTGACCTGGAACTCATGGAGCCAGCCTCTGCCTACTGAGTGCTGGGGTTAAATATGCCGTCACACCTGGCCAAGATAGACCGTTTTAAAGAAGTAGTTGGTATCTTAGTGGTGTGGGAGGTCCTTTTAGTGGTAAATGTCAATGGATTTCATCTTTAAACGTTAAAAGATTGAAAACCCTCAATCTTTATAGCTCTTTAGGGAATCCCTGATTTCCTAGGCTAAGGAGACGAGTAGCATCCTCTCCAGCCCAGCTTTCCCGTCCCTCCTATGCCCAGCTCAGTGACTCTTAGATTAGGGTAGCCACCACTCGGTAGGCAGTGTGTCTGGGAAGCCGCAGAGTTGGTGGAGAGCCTTGTTCTGCGTGAAAGGGGACTCGACGTAAAGATACTTCTTTGCTCCCCAGTCTCAGGCTTTGCCTGCCTGCTCTGAGGCCAGAGTCACTGGGAGAGGCAGCAGCCTTGGCTGCTGTCCTTGGTGTGTCAGAGAGGACTCCCCTCCGCGGGCTGGACAGCTGGGGCTGGGTGCATGGGTTAGCTGCCCTTAAAACTTCCATGGAACCCTAGCAAACTCCAGTGCCAGATGCTTCATCTGTTGGTCAGTGTGCAGGGCCATGGGCACGCTCGGTCTCCCTGGATCGTTCCCCCAAACAAAGCTAATTATAAGCATGGAGCTTGGTGAGCACAGCTGGCCCAAGCGGGCCACAGTGTCTGTGTCACCATACAGCTTTGGAAGACGATGCCCCTCATCTGCGGACAGGAGCAGGGTTTTCACTGTGTTTTGTTTCCAGCAATTAATCCAGTGCCCCACGCATTGTTTTAGGGTTTGTTTGTTTTTGCTTTGTTTTGCCTTTTTTGTTTTTCCTGTTTCTTTATTTTTTTTATTTTTTATTTATTTATTTTTTTTGAGACATGAAACCTAAAGCCGCTTAGAGTTTATTTTAGCTTAAGATATGCTAGGACCCACAGTGATTCCTTGCCTCAGGGTTACAGGCTGTGACACCATGCTCAGCTTGCTACTGTTTCTGTGGGGTGGGGGTGAGGAGGGCAAGGGGCAAAGACAACTTTCAGGAATCAGTTCTCATCTTCCCCCTTATAGAGGCAGGATCTCTTGTTTCTGCTGCACATTGTGCTCTAAGCTAGCTCTAGGCAGCTCCCCATCTCACAGCAGGACTGCCGGGATTCTCTACCTCCATCTCCCAGTAGGACTGCTGGGATTCTCTACCTCCATCTCACAGTAGGACTGCTGAGATTCTCTACCTCCCCTCTCACAGTAGGACTGCCGGGATGGCAGACATGATCCACAACACCAGCTGTTTATGTGGTGATTAGAGTGTTGGCTTGTGGGGCAAATGCTTTATCACTGAGGCGTCTCCCTGGTCCTTGTTACTGCTTTTAAAAATAGAATTTTGGAAAGAGACCTGATGGTGCATATCAGTAATCCTGGCACTCGGGAGTATGAGGCAGGTGGATCACTTTGGGTTTTGAGAATAGCCTAGGCTATTGTTGGGGGAGAGAGGCTTGTTGCTTCCTGGCCGCCTGGCTGTTCAGCCTCAAAATAATCACACAGAAACTGTATTAACTAAAACACTGCTTAAACCATTAGTGCTAACTTCTTATTGGCTAACTCTTACATTAATTTAACCTATTTCTATTAATCTGTATATCACCATGTGGCAGTGGTTTACCGGCAAAGTTTCAGCATGTCTGACTCTGGCAGCCAAGGCATCTCTTAACTCCGTCCTTCTTTCTCCCAGCATTCAGTTTTGTCCTTTCCGCCTACCTAAGTTCTGCCCTATCAACAGGCCAAGTCAGTTTCATTAATGGTAATCACAGCACACAGAGGGGACTCCCACATCAGGCTACTTGTTGAGACCTTGTCTCAAAAAACAAAATAAAACAATAACAAAAAAATGTTATTGAGATCTAGTTCATATTCCTTACAAGTCACTCACTCACAGTGTGCAACCCAGTAGCTTCTGGTATATTGACAGAGTTCTGCTTTGTTGAAGACTCCACATCTTGCTGACTCAGTCACTCAGTGGTAGATCATTTGCTTGGAATTTGTGAGGCATTAGATACAATTCATACAGATAAATAAGGAAGCCAGGGCTGAGAATGTATGTAGCTCAGTTGGTAGAGTACGTGCCAGGGTTCAGTCTGCAGCTCTGTATAAACTGGGCATGGTGATTACACACCTGTAATCTCAGGAAGTGGAGGCAGGAGGATCATCCCTGGCTACATAACAAGTTTGAAAACAGCCTAAGCTACATGAGACATTGTGTCATAAAAGGAAAAGGAAGCCCTGCATCCCCGGCCATACCCTGCCACCACACTCTCATCCCAGCCTTAGGTACAGAGCTATCTGCTTTATATTTTTTTTTATTTTATGCATATGAGTGTTTTGCTTAATGTATGTATGGACATTATATGTGTTCCTGGTGTCATATATATGTGTTCATGGAGGACAGAAGAGGGTGTCATATCCCCAGATCTGGAGTTATAGGTGGTTATTAGCCACCATGTGAGTGCCGGGAACTGAACCCATGTCCTCTGTAAGAGAAAAGTTGCTTACTTCCTGGCTCTACATTTGGCTGTCCCAGATACAGCATAGAAATGGAATCATGAGATGTGTCCCGATGGGTCTGACTTCTGTCACTCATATGAGGTTTGCAGAGTTCATCCACAAGGTAATATGACATTTTGTAGCAGTGTAGGATGGCATCTCATGGAAAAGCCACACCTAAGACTTCTCTGGCTGAGACTGCAGAAGGGATGAGTTCTTGTTCATGTGTCACGCTTGTAACTAAGAACAATGTTACAGGGTCCAAGACAACCCTCAGAAACTGTCTTGGTCCTACCAAATTGGCCTTTGGTGATGTAGTGGCCATATGAGTTCTAGATCACTGAGGGGGGACATTCTAGATGGCAGCACCAGCTCCCTGGCTTGCAGGGCACAGCTGTCCATCACTTAGTCATCTGCTGGTCTTCTTCCTTGGCTTGGGCCAACACATTGGCTCCTCCCTCTGCTTGGCTGTCATGGAGCAGAAGTTCCTGGGAGGATGGTGTGGAGACAGGGAGAGCTATTCACCTTTTATTTTCCCTTCCTCTGTTGGCAGACAGATTGTTACTAATCCAGGGCCGCTGTGAACGCTTGTGTGAGCTTTGCTGTGGGTTGGGCTCTCCTGTTTCCAAGTGCAGATCACTATCATTGCAGTTTCTCTCACCTCTTCCTCACTTTGGTCACATGGTGACACACCTGTAGCATGTCTGTTCCTTATGAGGCTTCTGTCTGAGTGGGGAAGCTCCACCCACCAGGCTCCACAGAATGGGCCTCCAGCCTTCATCAAGCTCCAGAATGGCCCTTTTCTTCCTAGCATCGGGAGCCCCTTGGTTCCACAGGGAGCATTGTCAACTCAAGAGTAGGTCAGAGGTTAGGAGTATAATTTATTGGTAGTGTTTGTCTCACTGGCATGAGACCCCAGATTCCATTCTGAGAAAAAGTGGGGAGGAGTAGATCAAATTGTTCCGAACACTGCCCAGGAACCTGGCGTGTAGGAACCAGTGGCCTGATTTGCTGCACACTGAGGTCAGGTAAGGCCTCACTGGTTCCAAGCCGAACCACCCACCACGTGTGCTGGGTTTGTGACAGAACAGCAGCTCCAGCAATGGTCAGGCAGTGCCTGCAGCCACGGCACCTGATCTCTCCTGTCCCTCTGTCCTTCTGCAAAAGCTCCAAACACAGGTGACACCATTTTACACATCTGAAGTCTTGGTCTTTGATTTGAGTGCTCCCTCCTTTTCTCCCTCCTTCCCTCCCTCTCTCCGTCTTCTCCCCAGAGGCTACACCCCTGGGCTGCTCTCCGCTTTCCTCTAACTGCATGGTGAACACGTGACCTGGTACTCACTGGCGGAATATATTCCTCTGAATTCAGCTTCTATGAGCATCTGTCCATTCAGATGTGGAGGGACACAGTGAAGGCAGCTGTTAGCTCTTCCAGGGCCTCAGAAGTATCTGAGAAAACTTTTGAAGAATAGATAGGAGCCTGCCATGTGGAAGAAAGCATGGGACCTGGTTAGGAAACAGTATTTGGGAGAGCGTGGGAAATCGAGAGCTGGATGATTTGGGGCAAAGGTTGGAAGTTAGATGTGGGTAGGTATGGCAGGGAGGGTATGGTGTGTGCTGAGGGCTGGGAAGGCAGGTCAGTCATAAAGATCACAGTGAGGTTTTATTCTGCAGTCACCTCAAGAGTTCAGCTGCAGAGTGACTTGCTCCATCACACCAGCTGAGCTGCTTCAGAACATTCCTGGAGGCAGTAAGAGGACTCAGTACTGGAGAGACTCTGTCATCCACTTAGGCCGCATGCCATGCTGCTGGCCTGGCAAGCCCAGCAGAGGTGGGGCTGGAAGGGGAAGCAGTGGGCAGGCCTTATTCCACTTAAATACTCCCTCCTGCCCCCCCCCCCCCCCCCCCCCCCCCCCCCCCCCCCCCCCCCCCCCCCCCCCGTCTCCGCAGGGTAATTACTGTGTGTTCTCTCAGGGAGTCATTTCCTGAGCCCCAATATCCTCCCTTCTAAATGAGACCATCCAATAGATACTTTCTTCCCTACAGCTAAATGCAGGTTCCAAACCATCACACCTACGGTTTGGAGGAGGAAACCCTCCCCTTCCTGGCCTTTTGCCTTTGCTAGGCAAGGGAGAGGGGCCGTGCCCGAGTGCCACAGCCTTGCTAGTTCAGAGTCCCTAAGATGGATACCACAAATTCTGCATGGTGTTGTCAGTGTGGGTCTCTAAGACCCACACAGTCAGAGGTTGGGGACAAAGGTCTGAGACTCAGCCAAATGTTGGGTGAGGTGCACCCCAAAGAAAGGGCTAATAAATAATCTCACTTGCTCTTGGTCTGCCTTGCTGGCTTCCCATAGCACCTCAGACTCCCGTGGCCAAGCTAGACCACCTGGGGAGGAGCTGTGGGGTCTGGTGTCTACCTGCCCTCAGGCCAAAGCTGCTTTCATGCCAAACCCATTTTCAGGCCAAGCCTGGCCTCCTAGCTCTAGGCTTCACACAGTAGACCTCTCTGGTGGCTCTGCTCCCCCTCTGTTCCCCTGCTCTTTGGGGGACCAGAGCTCTCTGACCTGGAGGTCTCTTGGGGAGGACCAAAAAGCAGACCACTTGGAGGAGACAACTGATTCTTTGAAGCTGGACTTGAGGAATTTCCTCAGAAGCAGCATAATGTCCTCATTCTTTCCTTCCTCGAAGTCTCAACCCGCCTCCCACCCACCGGTCCACACACTTTCTCTCCCACCCCAGTCCCCTTCTGTTATCCCTGTGAGTGATGGCTACTTGCCAAGTGTTGACTCAGCTCATGTGCTTACAGGTCAGAGAGTGACAAGTTAGCCTCTGTCTTCAGGGTCTAGCAGTGGGACCGTGTCCCTGAAACCTTGCCTGTCATTGCAGCCTAACTTAGACCTTCAGCATTCCTGTGAGGCACGGCGCCTGTTTCCACATACCTCTTTTTAAAAAGAATTGTGTGCTGGGGGCTATACATGTGTGCTGGTGCTTGTGGGAGCCAGAAGACAAGCTCTGGCGTCGTTTGTCGGAGCCATCTACCTTGAGTTTTGAGATAAGATCTCATTAGCCTGGGGCTTGCCCACTTATGACTAGGCTGGCCAGATGGCTCTAGGGATCCTCCTGTTCCCCCCCCCCCCCATCTTCAGATTCTAGGCTCTCACCACCCTTTTCAGAGACTTCTGGGGACGGAGCACTTGTGTGGCAAGGCTGTACTAACTGAGCCGTCTTCCCAGCACCCCATCCTGCATCACTGCACGAAGGACCCAAAATGAGTCCCTTCGGTCTGGGTGCCTGTTCCGCTTCTGCCCACTTTTTTCTCAAGAGTGACTCAGATTTTGGATCTGACAAGCTCCAGTTAGGGTGGTGGGACAGGGCAGGACCTGTTTGTGTGTGTGGATGAGGCGCCATGTGGAATGCGCTCAGCTCTGGCGAAGGACTGGAGTAATTTGAAAGTGTGGCTCAGCTGGGACCATATCCCTGCTTCTCTTCCCTTAACATAGCCCCTCACTCACCTGGAGTATGGCTGTTGACTTTGTCCTGTCTTCGGCAAGAACCTCTGCTCCAGGTCTAGGACTGTCCCCCTCCAATGCCACAGCCAAGAGGGACAGAGAAAGGGCAGACACTTCTGTTTCTGCCAACTCAGTGCTGCCAGGAACTTGTGAGCTACAGGAGGCCCTTGTGCTGCATGACCCGGAGGGGTCCCAGATGTCGCCATAGTCTTACTCAGCTGCTTCCCCCAGCCAGAACGTGAAGACCACTGTGCAGATAAGGTTTCCTGCCCGGCAGACGGCTGCAGGGCCTTCCCTGAGGAACAGGGGAGTGGTGAGCACAAGCCCTTCCTAGTTCCCTCCGTCACGTTTGCCATGTTGTCCCCGTTGTGCTCCTCGTGCCCCCACCTGTGCGATGCAAGGCAGCTCCCTGCCTGCCTGCAAGGAACGAGGAATGTGTTGTGTATATCTGTAAACATGTGTGTATATTTGACCCATCCATAGAGTCAGGCCACCGGGCTGTTGTTAGCTTTCCGTCATGCCTGAGATAACCAACTCATAAAGCGGGAAGGATTGCTTTGGTTCACAGTTTCAGAGGTTTAGTCCTAAGCTCGCTTGTCCTAGGTGCTTTGGGCTTCTGGCTGCTGAGTCCATCATGGTGGCAAAGGGCTGGAAAGTCGAGTAAGACAGAAAGTAGCTGGGACCCCAGTGTCCCCTTCAGGGGCACAGCCCAGTGACCTAACTGTGCCCTGCTAGGTTCCCCATTTCCTAAAGGTTCTGCCATCTCCCAGAAGCACTATGGGCTGGGAACCAAGCCTTCCATAGAATATACAAGAAGCACTGTGCCCGCCTGCTTGCTCTGCTCCAGGGCCGAGCACAGGCCGCTGTTACTCGCTCATTGTCCCTTCTCTGCTGCACACAGTTCCGGGGACATGCCAACCTGCATGTGTTTGAAGACTGGTGTGGCAGCTCCATCCAACAGCTCAGGAGGAACCTGCACTTCCCGCTGTACCCCCACGTAAGTGCCTGCGGGGATGTCTGCCCACCACCCCCAGACCATCTGTGTCCCCTCCACCTCATCTCTCCCACCTGCCTCCTTCCCTGCCCTTCTCAGTTCATTGCGATCTATATTATTCCTTCGGTCTCGCGGCCCTCGTCCTGTTTAGAATAGCTTGTCTTCTCCCTCCCCGAGGCTCCTGCAGCCTTTTAGTTTAGGCTCTCTTGGTATTTATCCAGGGCCAACACGTACAGACGTGCAAGCTGTGCATTGTACAAGGTTACCCAGACCGAGAACTGAGTGAGACCTGATGCTTGTGAGCGCCACACACCGTGCCACACCCCTGGTCTCTCATCTCCTGTTCCCCTCCTGGTCTTCCCACCAGTCTTGAGTAGCTCCGACTCAAATCCCTTAAATTCTTCTTCCTGGTTCTGAGTAACAGTTCATCTTTCTCGACATAGATCCGCACAACCCTGAGGAAGCTGGCTGTGTCCCCCAAGTGGACCAACTATGGTCTCCGCATATTTGGCTACCTGCACCCTTTTACTGATGGTGAGGCAGCCCCAAAGCCTCATCCTTCTTCCTGCTCTTGAGTACTTCAGGAAGGTTCTAGAAACATATGCTCAAGCTAGGAAATATATCTGCATTGAGTCCCTGTTAGCCCATCATCACGGGAGAAGGGAAACTGAGGCATGGTGAACTCTTATCCAATAGCTTCAGGCTGGGGCCTCTCTCTCTCTCTTGCAACTGGAACTGGCTGGTCTCCATAAGTCCTTCTCCATCTTCATATTGCTACCCCAGAATGTAGAGTCCCCCCATATGCAAAGGTGGGAGGCAGCAAGGTGCCATGAGTGAAGGGAATTAATGCCCAGGCAAAATGTACGCTTTCAGCCCTGGTGCCAGGGCCCCCCTTGACTCACCCAGACACTCTGCCATTGCCCAGGGAAGATCCAGTTTGCCATCGCTGCTGATGACAATGCCGAATTCTGGCTGAGTCATGATGACCAGGTCTCGGGCCTTCAGCTGCTGGCCAGTGTGGGCAAGGTAGGGTCAGCTCAGCCCCTGGTTCTCACTGATCCCTGGAGGTAGTTGGTCTTGTAGTACATGAGACTATTGGGGGCCTCCTTAACCATTAGCAATGCCCGCTTGAAGAAGGGACAGAAGCCACGCGTGGTGCTCCACCCTATACTGCAAAGGGCATGTGAGATGTGGGCAGAGTGGGTATCCGGCCACATCTATCTTTTGGGTTCTACTGTCCCTCAGCCCCATGCTGAAGATTCACACTGGGCTGGTTGCCTATGGGAAGGCTCCCTTCCACCAGTGGGGGCGGATGTGTGTTGGCCAGCCATCCTCCTTAACTCCGTCTTCTGTTTCTCTCACCTCTCCTCTTCCTTTCCTCTGTCTTCTCTCCTTCCCTCTCCCTCCTTCCCTTGTCTCTCTCCACACTTCTAGACAGGAAAGGAATGGACAGCCCCTGGAGAGTTTGGGAAATTTCGGAGTCAAATTTCCAAGCCAGTGAGGTGAGTAGGGGAGGGGTCACCACCTGTGCGCTCCTGAGCCACTCCAGTACCAGGCTGACCAGCATGAGAGAGCTGGGAGGGCCCCTCCTCACCACCTCCACTAGCTTGCGGCTCAGGGTTCCTGTGCCCGAGCGTCCACATGGTCTGCCTACACAGAAGCCATCTGCCCTGCCCTTCCTTATTTTATAAATTTTTTTTAGATTCTTTTTTGTTGTTGTTGTTTTGTTCGTTGTTTTTTACTTTTTAGAGACAAGGTTTCTCTGTAGCTTTGGTGCCTGTCCTGGAACTAGCTCTTGTAGACCAGGCTGGCCTCAAACTCACAGACATCTGCCTGCCTCTGCCTCCCGAGTGCTGGGATTAAAGATGTGTGCCACCGCCACCCAGCTAGATTTTTTTTTTTAAAATGAGTGTGTTTAGCCTACACGTATATGGGTGTGCCATGTGTGGGCCTGGCACCCTCAGAGGACAGAAGGATTATCTGGAACTGTTTTTTGTTGTTGTTTTGTTTTTCCTGGAACTGGTTTTACAGGTGGCCATAAGCTGCTACGTGGATGCCGGGAACCGAACTCTGGTCCTCCACAAGAGCAGTGCTCACTCTTAACTTGTAAGCTATCTTTCCAGCCTCCTTCCTCATTTTAGATGAGGCCACTCAAGCCCAGGGAAGCTTTGTGACGGATGGAAGAAGCCACACAGACATTGAGTGGCACTCAAGGTCTCCTTCCTTCCAGTCCTTGCTTCCCATTTTCTCCAGACGTTGAAATGGTTGCTCTGGGACTTAAGAGAGGGATCCTGACAGGGAACTGGAAGGATGCCTAGTGGACTCTGAATCTAGTCCAGCTTCAGCCCGCCACCTGGTGGCTGGCACAGTCACAGGCGAGACCATATGCTGCCTAGACCTTTCCTTGAGTAGACCTAGCTTGCAAAGAGCCCTTGCTTTGTGCCAGCAATAGTGTGAGCATTCTGCGTTCTCTCAGTGACAGGCATGGACCCTAAAGCAAGGCTGCCTGGTCCAAATTCCAGCACTGCTTACTACCTGGTGACGTTGGGCAAGTTGCTAAAGAGGATGGGGCCTCTTCCTGACAGCCAAAGCACTGAGGATGGTCCTCGTGTGCACCAGCTGCTCCCTAAGGCCTATTTCACTGGGTCCCCCAACTGACTTGGGAACTATGTATATTTGGCCCTTGCAGAAAGAAAGCCAAGGTCAGCTGTCAGGGGTGGGTGGGGGGGATAGTTAAAGGACAAGTTCTTGGGAAGAGAAAGGAGCATCAGGGAGCTTATAGGTGGGAGAGGTGGACGAGGGGACCAGCTGAGGAGAAGCCCGTTTCCTGTCTCCTTCTGCTAGCTTATCAGCCTCCCTCAGGTACTACTTTGAGGTGCTGCACAAACAGAATGATGAGGGCACCGATCACGTGGAGATCGCGGTGAGTGACTTCATCATCCCATCCCCCATCCCCCTCCTCCCCGCACCCCACGTGCCTTTCCCAGCATTCCCTTCCCCATAGCTCTTGACCCCTGTCCCAAATCCAGTGTCCTCCAACGTCTGTGCCCTTCCTCTAATTCTAGTGGAGACGGAATGACCCTGGAGCCAAGTTCACCATCATTGACTCCCCCTCCTTGTCCCTCTTCACAAGTGAGTAGGCTCTGCCTGCCTGGAAGCACATGCCACTCCACTCAGGAGACTGTGGCCCAGGGTGAGGTTGGAGGGGCGGAGAGAAGTTCTGCTACTTAGAACACATGTGTGAAGAAGGTCCAGAGAGGACGAACACTCGAGGCACCTTTCAGTTAGGGGGTCTTTGCTCTCTAGGGTCAGGGGTCCATTTAAGAACATGCTAGACCCAGGTGTGGTGGTTTCAGATTTGTTGGTTTGGTTCTTTGAAACAGGGTTCTTTCTGTGTAGCCTTGGCAGTCCTGGAACTCAGAGATCTGCCTGCACTAGGGAGGCTGCGGCAGGAGGATCACATAGTCAAGGCTATCATATGGAGACTTAAAAATAGACACAGAGTGAGAAATATGTTCTGAAGGAAATATGTTCAGTGTATAATATATGTATATCTAAAAAAATTAAATATAAAAAAGAAAAAAAGAATAATACAAACAAAAAGAACCTGCTAGAGCTTCTGTGAGCCCTCATCTCTGAAAAATGCCCTCAGCCACCCATGCCTAACATTTTGAATAAAACTACAAAGGACCCTGGGACCATGGGGCTCACTTGAGGTTGACAGTTGATGGACAGGAGACTTGGCATGTTGTATGTGCTTATCTGTGCATACATATACATATGTATGTGTATATATGAATGTTACAATAATAATCAAAGACAAAGAGGGTATCAGTTTGAGAGTGGAGGGAGGTCTTGGGAGGGCCTGAAGGGAGGAACGGGAAGGGAGAAAGCAATGTAATTCTACTTCAATTGAACATGTATTTTTAACCAGTGGTAGCGGCACATGACTTTAATCTCAGCACTCAGGAGGCAGAGGCAGAGGCAGAGGCAGGAGGAGCTCTGAGTTGAGGCCAGCCTGGTCTCCAGAGCTGCTGGGAACCAGCTCCAGCAGAGGTCAGGACTTGAGAAGAGTGGATGTAGCAGGCGATATAAAGAAGCTGCACCAGACAGCCATTTGAATCTCTTTCTGAGCATCTAGGAGTATATTATTTATCACTGCATTCGGGAGGCCATCTACAGGAGAGAATATGTGTATATCTCTCTCTTCCCAGGGCCACATAGTTTATTTTTATATCTTACATTAATCTATATTTGCATTTCAAAAATATCTAATATGTGACTATTTTCCCAACATGAATAAGCACATCCTAAAATCATAAAATAATCGTAATTATAAAATTGAATCACAGATCCAGGAGCAAGTAAACAAAATTTAACTAAGCAGAAGAGGAGAGGCCTTTAATATTTCCTCATGGCTAGACAGTTTATAGTCTAAAAGGGTGATTTTTAACTTGTAATAAGCAAAGCAAAATTATTATCAAATTATACTATAATCTATTTTAAACCTTTATGTATGTCCTTATTTATATAGCAAGTATAATTTCTACAATATTTCTGTCTTTTATTTTTATAATCTCTTAATGATTAACTTACAATGTAAAATCATATCCTTTTGTCTTGATTTTTAGTATTTAAATTTGCATTTTATATTTATAAAAGCATTAATACCTTCACTACAAAGTAAGCAGAAAATGTTTCCAAACTCATCTGTGGGTTTTTGTTCTTTCCCCATCTCTGGAGACTAGCTAGAACATCCTTTTCAGCCGTTTCACCCATATTGATACCTTTAAATGTGTAGGCTCTGTTATTTTTTAAATAAATTTATTTATCTTATTCCCTTTCCCAAGCCATCTCAGACAATTTATATTTTGAGGACAAAGGGAAACAAATCAGTAAATCCAAAGACCACTGTACAAGTGATTTCATTTTTAAGTAATAAATCCAATGGAGGAAGTGGGGCGGTATCCGCTCTACCAGAAACTGGAACTCTGTCGCACGACTTCCTCAGCCAAGCAGCAATCCTGCAGTCTCTTTAACTGATGCTGAGTGGCACCACCACAGAGCGAGATCCAGGAAAGCCGGGACTGTTACACAGAGAAACCCTGTTTCCAAAAAAAAAAAAAAAGTATTTTTTTTTAAAAAATGTTGACAAATAGATCCAGTCTCTTTTTGCACTATAGCTCTTACTCTGTCAAGACCATGAAGAGAAATTATCATCTACTCCCCCCCCCCTCCCAAAGATAGAGTTTCTTTGTGTAGTTCTTGCTGTCCTGGAACTCAGTGGCCTCGAACTCAGAGATTCACCTGCCTCTGCCTCCTGAGTGCTGAGGTTAAAGGTGTGCGCCTCCACAGCCCAGCTCAAAACTGTCATCTTCTTTAAATTTGCAGAATGTGAACTTTACAGTTCTTGTCACTGTTTATCACTGTCTCAGCGTGACTGGTACTTGAAGGCCCCACAGTAAAACTGACTGTGCTTGGTGGTACACCCTATAATCTCAGCACTCAGGAAGATGATGTAAGAGGATCTTGAGTTAAGGCCAGCATGCTCTACACATCAAGCCTCTGGCTCAAGAAAAAAATTGAAAATAAATAAAAATGTTGAGCCAGGTGGTAGTGGCGCATGTCTTTAATCCCAGCATTTGGGAGTCAGAGGTAGGCGAATCTCTAAGTTCAAGGCCAACCTGATCTCCAAAGTGGGTTTCAGGACAGCAAGGGCTACCCTGTCTCAAAAAAAAAAATCCAAAAAAAACCTACCACCACTAATAATAATAATAATAATAATAATAATAATAATAATAATAAAAAATGTCAGAGCTGGGTTGTGGGCCTGGTAGTAGAACACTTGCCTAGCATGTGCAATGTAGGCCCATATTTCTATATGGTGTGGCATCCAGGCTCTGAAGCCATAGGCCCCACCTGAGGTGGTCACGCAGCCCTGCAGACAGGCTGTCGCTGCCCTAACAAAAGGTCAGGATGTTGTTGCTCCTTTCTTTGTAATTTGGAGGATGCCTGATAGAGATGCTGATTCAAGCCTACGTGACAGCTAGCATACACAGCAGACAGGCAGATGCGGACATGACAAAACGCCATTCACCTGGTTACCTAGGAGACAAAATGCTGGTGTATTTCCCACTCAGTTTATGTTTTGGTATAAAAGCTGTTTAGAGAATAAACAAGAAAATTTCTTCAGCATGTGAACTCAGGACTTCATGAGGGACCACTGAGACTCTCCCTCCCGATAAAGCCACGTGAGTTGTATCTTTATCCCAGTGCTTCCACGCCAGTCCAGAGAGAGTTTATGTTGGGGTCTGGTTGAGAGAAATAATTTATGGTCCGGGCTAGCACCGGACCCTGACAGTGCAATACCCTGTTTCCACCCCCAGTTCAGAAAAAAAGTTAAAATTAAAAATAACATCTTTAGCAGACGGTGGTGGCTCATGCCTTTAATCCCAGCACTTGGGAGGCAGAGGCAGGTGGGTCTCTGTGAGTTCGAGCTACACAGAGCTCCTGGTTCCTGGTCTACAGAGCTAGTTCCAGGACAGTCAGAACTGACACACAGAGATACCCTATCTTGAAAAACAAAGCAAAACAAAAGCACTTACTGCTCCTCAGAGACTGAGTTTAGTTCTCAGCACGCATATCAGGTTGGGCACAGTTAACTGTCACACCAGCGCCAAGAGATCGGATGCCCTCTTCTGGCCTTCTCAGGCATCAGCCCATATGGCATATATTCACATGGACAGACATACAAACACATAAATAAAAGTAAAAATAAGTCTTGGGCCAGATGTAGTGGCGTATGCCTTTAATCTCAGCACTCAAGAGCCAGAGGTAGGCAGATCTCTGTGAGTTTAAGGCCATCCTGGTTTATATAGTGAGGTAAAGAATAGCCACGGCTGCATGTTGAGACCCTGTCTCAAGAACCAAAAACACTTATTTAGAAAGATTAAACTTTGGCTGAATATTTGATGTTGTAGGCTATGGAGCATCTTTCAGGTTTTTTTCAAGTAATCAATATTGTACGTGTATGCATGTGTGTGCCAGAGAAGGTGTCAGGTGTCCTGCTCTATTGCTTTCACTTTATCCCCGGAAGACAGGGTCTCTCAGTGAAACTGAAGCTCACTGTTTTGCCTAGGCTGGCTGGCAAGTGAGTCCCTGGGAACTACCTATTTTTGCTTCACAGCATTGGGGCTACAGGCAATGCCCAGCTTTTATGTGGATTCTGAGATTCAAAGTCATGTTTGTGAAGCATGCTTACTCACTGAGGCATATCCTCAGCCCCTTGGTCAATATTTTAATTTTATAATCACCAGTGCCGAGAGCCCTGCTTTCAGCATATATAAGTGGTACAAACTAGAAGTTATGTTAAGGGTCATTTTGGAAATTCTTTCCTAATTTTAAGCCAAAATTCACTTAACGGCTTTTCAAAATGCTGGTGTTCCTGTTTCCTATCATTGGTCTGTTATGTTTCTATAAGAGCATCAAACTTCACATGCACCTTAAAAACACCATCTCATAGCATACAAAAGTCCTGAACCCGAGCCATGCTGTTTCAGGGATTGCCCACTGGCATTGCTAGGCATGTATTGTATGTTCAGAACCAAGGCCAGTGTTCTGTGGTATAACCAGAAACCTTTTACTATTGACACAGTTTTTCACAGCCCCCACCCGGTTACACCACTCAGTGTGGGTGCTTAGCTTAAGCTGTGGGCTGGAGAAGGGAGGTGGTGTGAGCAGACTTGAGTCTGAGCCCCAGTGGTTGTGATAAATGGTACTGTAGTTGGTGGGGAGGACAGACAGAGGAGGACCTCTGTAGTACTGTGGATGCCTGGGGGAGCCTGGCTTGCCATGTTCACATGGTACCCACAGATGGTACATGAGAGGCTGCCCACCCTAGAGGTTGGAACTAGATCGCATAGGTGGTAACATCTGTTCGCCTTACCAGAGAAGCCTTAGGTTCAAATCCCAGCACTGCCGTGAATACCCAGGAAGTACTATGTAAGTGTAGGCTAAGTGAAAGTATGACTGACTGTTGATTCCTGTCAAGTCAGTAGTAAAGTGTTGCATAATTAAAAGAGGTCCACAAGAGCCCATAATAAAGGATTACAAATGTTTATTGGGGATCCTTCACAGTAGAAAGCCGCTGCATTCCTCTGCTCTGTGGGCACTGGAGTTGCAAACCAAATTCTGGCAGCCAACCATGCAAAAGACAAAAGAGAGGGGTGAGCACACCTCCTGTGTGTGCTTTTAGTTCCTCAGACCACACCCTAATGAGCTGGTATCTAAAAGGCTATTGGCTGAATGAATTCCCACAACACCTCCCCCTTTTGTCTAAATAAGAGGGTTCTAAACCTAAAACAAAACTATACAATAAGTATAGCTCAGTCGGTAAAGCATGAGACTCTCAATGTCAGGGTTGTGGGTTCGAGCCCCAGGCAAGAGTGCTTTCTTGCCCAAACAGCTAGCCTTGTCACATTGAAGGCAAATTCTATAATGACTTTCTTCAGTGCCCATCAGCCTCTCTGAAGTAATTGGTACTGCCAGGAGCAGACATGTCTCACTGTTGAGAAAAGTCTAAGTTCTTAAAACATTTTAAATGCCATATTCTGTAGGCCTTAGAAAGATTTAAAGAATACCTATCCATCTGAAATATATCTCTGACATCTAGAAAACCTAACACGATTACAGTTTGACTGTCTATTAATCCATAATTTTAATTATATATTACATTTTCAAATGAGCTGTATAAACATAATTCCTTAAATAAGAGTATCAATATACATATAACAAAATTGTCCTTAAATTTGTATCAGTAAACCAAAGACCATACTAATGTAAATGTAAACTTTTTATTTCTTTAGGAAGATCTTGACTGTGACCATTAACCATTTATAATCAACCTCCTTTAAATGAAAACAAACATTTATAAAAAATCATTTTTGAGGGCTGGAGAGATGGCTCAGAGGTTAAGAGCATTGCCTGCTCTTTCAAAGGTCCTGAGTTCAATTCCCAGCAACCACATGATGGCTCACAACCATCTGTAATGGGGTCTGGTGCCCTCTTCTGGCCTGCAGGCATACACACAGACAGAATATTGTATACATAATAAATAAATAAATATTTTTAAAAAAATCATTTTTGAAATTTGGGTGTTGTTTTTTTTCCAGACTGCTTTTTGCTAATTGAGGGTGCTGTTAATCAGGTCTTTTATCAGGTATCCTTTGTGGTTGGTCCACCTCATCCAGCAGTCCTGAAGCTGTCATGGATGTTGAACTAACTGGGCCATCGCTTCAGGGGGTCTTGTTTGACCAAACCATATTAGTTAGTTGGTAAGGAATCCACAGCTTTTTATCCTCTGTAGAAACAAAAGCAGAACCTCTTTTCCAAACTAACATGTCCTTAGACTTAAATTTTGAAGTCAATATACCTTTAAAATATATATGTTGGTTTAGATTAGCAGCCTGTACAATAAAATGTCTCTCTGTAGTTAGCTCATTGATAGTGAGAAAATTCAAAGAAAACACAATAAGATACATAATCTAGATTCTTTGTGTATTTTTCACTTTAATGTGCCTTTTTAAAAACTTTGGTTTTTTGAGACAGTATCTCTCTGTAGCCCTGGCTGTCCTGGATCTCACTCTGTAGGCCAGGCTGCCCTTGAACTCACAGAGATTCACCTGCCTCTGCCTCCCAAGTGCTGGGATTAAAGTCGTGTGCCACCATGTTTGTCTAGAATTCTTTTCTTTTCTTTTTTTAAAGCTTTCTCAGGCTTTATGTGGAAATTTTTGCCAAACTTTTGGGCACCTGAAGGTCAGAAAATCAAAACAGCCAGCCACTGACTCTTACCTCTACCTCAGTCTGAAATGGCAGTCCTGCCTCCGGGAATCTCAGAATGAGACTGTGTCTGAGAGCTGTCTCCTCCGACTTTATATTCCTCTCTAGGGTGGGGATTAAAGGCGTGCACCACTACCACCCGGTTTCTATGACAAACTAGTGTGGCTACTGGGATTAAAGATGTATGTCACCACTGTGTGGTCAGTAAGGCTGACTGGGGAGCTGTTTTACTCTAATCTTCAGGCAAGCTTTATTTATTAAAATACAAATGAGCCGGGTGGTGGTGGCGCACGCCTTTAATCCCAGCACTTGGGAGGCAGAGGCAGGCGGATCTCTGTGAGTTCAAGGCCAGCCTGGTCTACAAGAGCTAGTTCCAGGACAGGCTCCAAAGCTACAGAGAAACCCTGTCTTGAAAAACCAAAAAAAAAAAAAAAAAAAAAAAAAACAAATGAAATATCACTACAGCCACAAGCCTGTTCTGGCATATTTTTCCTTTGACACCTACATGGTGTCTCTTTGACTCCACCTACTGTCTCTATATATCTCTGTTCAGATTTCCTGCCTGGCTTTACTCTGCTAAGCCATTGGCTAAAACACTTTTATTCATCAATAAAAGCAACACATATACAGAAGGATTTCCCACATCAGTAAAGCATTTTGAGGAGGAAAGGTATCTTTTTCTAGTCTATGCAAAATCATGATATGCTCTGGCTGTGAGGTGAAGCAGGTTCACAGGGAGCCAGCTAAACCCACAAGTTTTGGGGTATCCAAGGGCAAGGGCTCAGGCAGGGGCTTGGGCACAGCTCAGACTTTACCTGCAGAAATGCAGAGGCTGTGCCTGAGCTCCTCCACCTGTCTCAAAGCACACTCTATTCTGTGAGGACCAACAGCTTCTTCTGTTCTCTTCTCCCTGGGCACAGATGAGACCACCCTAAGGATGGATGAGGTGGGCCACATCCCACAGACAGCAGCCAGTCACGTGAGCTCCTCCAATACTCCTCCCAGGGATGAGCAACCACCAGCTGACATGCTGCGGCCTGACCCTCGGGACACCCTCTATCGAGGTAAGTCCTTGGTGACATACTGACCACCATGTCGAGGGTCTGCACGAGCCAGGTTCTCTCTGTGGATGGACAAGATGCAGGAGACCTGTCTATTCTATAGTTGGCCCAAAGTCACAAAATCTTTTCCCCTTTGAAGTGTAAAACATAGCATACAGACCAAAATTACAGGAGCATTTATGTCTGATTTATGATTCTACAAATCATTATAGAGTGATTGTCTAACCTCCACCCCAGACCAGAAATGGAATGAGAGTCCAGAGGTCCTCACACAGTCCTCTCTGGCCACAAATGTCAGCCTGTGGGTCCCAGCTCTTATCATCCAGTAAGGAATAGCTCAGTCTTTTGGTTTGATGCTGAGGACGGAATCTGGGACGTTTAGCTGGTGGAGGAGGTCCTTCTGTTTATGTGTTGCTTTCATTGGTTGAATAAAGAAACTGCCTTGGTCTTTTGATAGGGCAGAACTTAGATAGGCAGAGTAGACAGAACTGAATGCTGGAAAGAAGGGCAGAGTGGCAGACGCCATGGTTCTCCTGCCCAAACGGACACTGGTTAGAGTCATGCCGGTAAGCCACAGTCATGTGGCGATACACATTAATGGAGATGGGTTAAACAAATATGTAAGAGTTAGCCAATAAGAGGCTAGAGCTAATGGGCCAGGCAGTGTTTAAATGAATATAATTTCTGTGTGATTATTTTGGGTGTAAGCTAGTCGGGCAGCCGGGACAAACAAAGGGACCCCCTCCTCGTGCAGCAATGTGCCTTGCCACAGAGCACACCCCCAGATGGTCATGTTCACATCTTAAAAGCTGACAGTGTGCCCCGTTTCTTCCTTTTAAAATAAAAGAAGGTGGCAGCCAGACGTGTCACCTGTCTACAGTCCTAGTAGTCAGGAGGATGAGGCAGGAGGATCCTGAGCTTGTGACCATGGCAGACCCTGTCTCAGAAAAACAAAACCAAAGAATAGCGAAAGCTGGACAGTGGGAGGAAGGGAGGAAATCCAGGTAATGGGAGTACGCTAAGGCGGAGCCTCATGGCCGCTTGGAGTGTCACTAGACAGTTACCCAATTGTACCATCCCTGTCCCCACCACTGAAGAGTAGTGGCAGCCTCATTGTGGCAGAATCAACTGATAGACATGGATTGGCACCACGGTTGTCACCTGGCTCTGGTGGAAGACACCAGGTCTCTGCCACCCAGAAGCCTTTGTGGTCCTAAGATATTTGTGGTCTCACTTCTTCACACACTCTAATCCTTTTCCCTTCTGTTCTCAGTGCCTCTGATCCCCAAGTCCCATCTGCGCCATGTCCTGCCTGATTGTCCCTACAAACCCAGCTACCTGGTAGACGGGCTTCCACTACAGCGCTATCAAGGCCTCCGCTTTGTAAGTTGTGCCCCTAGATCAAGGAGGACTGGGAGAAGGCCCCCCACGAGGAGGGGGTTCAGGGGATAGGAGATGGACTAAAGCTGACTCTGTGCCTCCTGTGCCCTAAGCCAGCAGACAGGATGGCCTCTCATGTCTCTGGGCTGCATCCCTGAATGTGCTCACTAGGGTGGATTGTCCTGCAGAACCTGCAGATTGATGCTCTGCCTTCGAATCTGTCTCTCCCCCAGTTCTTCAGCCTGGTGACTCTGCTCCAAGGACCACACGAACCCTGTCCTGTCTGCTCAGTCCACAAACTGAGTCACCAGTGACATTTTATTTTTATTTTTTTTTTAATTTAATGTTTTATTTATTATGTATACAGTATTCTGCCTGCATATACACTTGCAGGCCAGAAAAGGGCATCAGATCTCATTACAGATGGTTGTGAGCCACCATGTGGTTGCTGGGAATTGAACTCAGGACCTTTGGAAGATCAGTCAGTGATCTTAACCTCTGAGCCATCTCTCCAGCCCCTCCAGTGACATTTTAAACTCACTGACAAGATGCTTGAGATAATGTACTAGATGTGGGTGGTAGCTTTGTCTGTGTGGAGGATGAGGGAGCAAAAAGAACGTGAAATGATGAAGACAGAGGGCCGGAGGCAAGAAGGAAGTAGTCAAGAGTCATGGTCAGGCCAGGGAGTGTGGGCCATGATTGAAGACATTCTTGGTGGTGGTGAGCTCAGGCTGTGTTTAAGGGGCAAAGGAAATGGAGTGTAGAAAGGACTCGGTGCTGAGAGAGTTAGTGGATAAAGACAGGCTCCAGAATGGAAGGAGGGGATGGTCTTGGTGACAACTAAGGGAGACAGATGGCCCAGGGAACCCAAAAGAGCAGGTCTGAGAACACTGGAGTCTGGACTGCATGACTGGCTGTGACGCTCAACTCCGTAGCAGCCCTCCCCCGTCCAGGTGCTACTCATCCTAGGCTGGTTCCTCCCCGGGATTCCCCCTCTCACACGCCCTTGTCTCCTCTGCTTTCAGGTTCATCTGTCCTTTGTTTATCCCAATGACTATACCCGACTGAGCCACATGGAGACCCACAATAAATGCTTCTACCATGAAAGTGCCTACGACCAGGACAGGTGTGTGGCACTGAATGGGACAAGTGGAGGAACTTTCAGGGGCTCTGTAGGAGTCAGGAGAGCCGCCTAGGCTGGAGGGGCCCGTTCACATTGAGGAGTCCTAGGCCCCCCTCATGTGTACCTGTGTGGATGTACCCTCACAGAACAGACTGTCCCAGCTCCTTTCTCCACTCCTGCCCAGGTAGAACCTGTAAGGAGTCTGGTGTGTGTACACATGTCCCTTCCTCCTACAGGTCCAGCTTCCAGGAGTATATCAAGATGGACAAGCCAGAGAAAGAGGGCCTGGAGCAGCCAGGTACAGAGGCGAATGTGGCTAAGGCTGCCAGGGCGCACCTAGCTGCAGGTGGCGGTGGTCTCTTTCTAGGGAACATTCTAATATAGCCTTGCATGGGGAGCTTAGCATGCAAATCCTCCTGATCATTCCCCTCATCACAATCCAGGAAGCAGAAAGCACCCATGCCTTCTATTTCAGGTCCATGGAGAGAGAGATGCTTCTGGGGCTGTTGGTGACGAGGGTGGCTATGGGACCCTGGCTCCATAAACTACTGGGAAGCATGTAGAGACCCTGTCTTGCTGTGGCCTTCCTTCATGAGAGACCAGGGATGGGTGAAGTCACTTGTTGAGTCCTAAATGGTCCTGGTGCTTGAGGTGATATAACTCGGCCCACAACCTTTTAAGAGGTTGGGGTTGGTTTGTTTGTTTGTTTTAAGCTTTTCTTTATTTGCATATGTGCTTTTGTTTTTGTTTTTTTTTTAAGACAAACTCTCATGCTGGCATTCAGGATAGCCTGGAACTTGCTGTGTAGACCAGGCTAGACTCAACTTTGTAACAATCCTCCTGTCTCTACCTTCCAAGTGCTGTGATTATAGGCATACACACCTCCATGCTGCCCATCAGCCTTGATGAAAATAGCAAAACTGGGGTGACGGAGGTGGAGTAACTTGTGCAGGGCCACCCAGCAAACGACCCCCACCTGGACCCCCTCGGCATTGTCACATGTGTAACCATCTGCTGTTCTGTGTCTTTTGGGAAGAATAAAAACCTCCTGAAATGAGGAATGATTCTTAACAGGTTTTGAGGATGGCCTTCTTGAAGAATCCCAATATGAAGAAGTAGCAGAGGAGATCCCCGCCTCCCGAGATGAGGACCCTGGGACACAAGGGAGGAAACCACAGACTACTTCCACCCCGGGGCTGGGCGTCACTGACCGCCACCTTAGGAAGCTCTTGGCTCATCCGCAGAGCAGCCCTTTTTCCAAACACAACTCTACACCTCTCTTTCCAACAAGGGCAAGTGACATCCTAGACCTGCAGCCAGAGAAAAGGAAGGGGAAAAGTAGCCCTGTGCCCAACCAAGATTTGTCTCATTCTGACAAGTGGACCCTGAAGAACCTGCCTCTCATTCAGAGAGCCCAACCCACTGGGGACAGTCCTGGGAAGACTCTGGAGCAGTCTCAGTGGCTGAATCAAGTGGAGTCCTATATTGCTGAGCAGAGAAAAGCTGACAGGATGGAGCCCCAGGCTCCCACTCCCAGCAGGGGCTGGCGTGGGGAGGAGGAAGTGGTGGTAGCTGCGGTGGGCCAGGAAGGAGAAGTGGAGGAAGAGGAAGAGGGGGACGAAGAGGAGGAAGACATGAGTGAGGCCTTTGAATATGTACCTGTGTTTGACCCGGTGGTGAACTGGGACCAGACCTTCAGTGCTCAGAACCTCGACTTCCAAGCCCTGAGGACTGACTGGATTGATTTGAGCTGTAACACATCTGGCAACCTGCTGCTTCCAGAGCAGGAGGCCCTGGAAGTCACACGGGTCTTCCTGAGAAAGCTCAGCCAGAGGACCCGGGGGTAAGGTAAAGGGCTCCCCTGGGGCTGGGGCATAGGTAGATGGCAGCCGCTGCCCGCGGGGAGCCCTGACCTGCAGGCTGAAAGCAGGGTTCCTGCTGCAGGTGTAACAAACCTTTGCTGGTATTCTGGGGTGTGAGAAGGTTGCGTGGCTTCACCCTGACTGGTATCTGCCCTCTGAGAGGGAGCTTGGTAGACTGGCATCTGCCCTGTGAGAGGGAGCTTGGTAGACTGGCATCTGCCCTCTGAGAGGGAGCTTGGTAGACTGGCATCTGCCCTGTGAGAGGGAGCTTGGGAACAGAGAAACAAGCAAAGCAGGCTGAAAATGTAAGTCACAGCCTCAGATGGAGCTTAGAGGGCGTGGCTAGAGCCCTGCTCTCCTTCTCCTCTCCTCCCCTCTCCATTATACCCTCTAGTACTTTATATGTTCATTTGTTTAATCAATCAAGATTCTCAGAGAAAAGTCACAGGCTATTAAACTCAGTATGCTGGTGTGTGCAAGCATGCTGGCTTTACACGCACCGTCACAGCAGAGTTCAGCTGTCATTAGTGTCTAATAACTCCCAGCCATTTCCATTGCCTTGTGTTAGCTTGGGTTCCTGCACCCACACCCACTAGGCAAGTGCTGCCCTACTAAGCTATGTCCCTAGCTCTCTCTTTTCTTTCTTTTTGAAATAGGGTCCTAATGAGTTACTGAGGCTGGCCTTGAATTTGTGGTGTAGCTCAGCCTGGAACTTGAGATCCTCTTGCCTCAGCCCCCAGAGAAGCTGGGGTTCCAGACCCGTGCCTCAAGGCCTGAGGACAGGGAAAGGAGAGGAGAGGAAAAAGTTCTTCCGGCTAGTTATCTTTAAACAGTTCTCTCCCACCATGGTTATTTTAGTGTGCTATAAAGCAGAGCTAGCCCACCTGTCCAAGTGCATCCTATACCCATGACTGTCCCACCTCTATTCTGTCCCCCCATTCTTCCCAGGCTCCGGTAACCACTGTTCTATTCTGTGCTTCCACATATAAATGAGGACACGTGGTATTTGTCTTTCTGTGCCTGAATTATTTGTCCTACAATTCCATCCATGTTGCTGTGGAAGGATTCTGCTGTTTATGGCTAGATAATATTCCATCCTATATATAAATCAATGCTGTTTACTCTTTCAGTTATGGTAAACACTTTGACAATTGTAATGAGAGCTGCCACGCACACATGAGGCCAGAAGCCTTTAACAGACCGATTTCAGTTCCTTTGGGTAGTGGGGTAGCTGGATCAGATGGGAACTCTAGTTGTAGTTTTTTGAGGAGCCTTTGTGACTTTATTCTTTTTTTTAATTATTTATTTATTATGTATACAGTGCTCTGTCTTTCTGTATGCTTGCTGGCCAGAAGAGGGCACCAGACCTCACTACAGATGGCTGTGAGCCATCATGTGGTTGCTGGGAATTGAACTCAGGACCTCTGGAAGAGCAGTCAGTGATCTTAACCTCTGAGCCATCTCTCCAGCCCTGTGACTTTATTCTTTAGTAAGCCACACAAACTTACGCTCCCACCAGCGTGTGAGAGGGTCACCGGTGGTCTATCTTCATCCTCCATTTTATTTTAGTCACCTTGACAGCTGTCAATCTTGCTGGGGTGAAAGGGTATCATTTTGATCTTACCCTGATGATTAACAATACTGAATATTTTTTCATATACTTGCTAACCATTTTTTTAAAGATTCATTTATTTTATATGTATGAGTATTTTGTCTGCATATCTGTGAGCACGTCGTGTATTCCTAGCACCCGAAGAGGCCAGAAGAGGGTGCTAGATCCTCTTGAACTGGAGTCAGTTATGGTTGTGAGTCACCCTGTGGGCACTGGGAAGCAAACCCGGGTCCTCTGGAAGAACAAATGCTGTTAACCACCAAGCCATCTTTCTAGCCCATCTACCTCCTGTCCCCCCTCAACAGTTTTTGATCTTGTTTGGTTTGGGGTTTGTTGTTATTGTTTGACATAGTATCTCACTGTGTTGCCTAGACCAGCCTTGGTTTGTTTTTGTTGTTGTTTCTTTGTTTGTTTGTTTGGGTTTGGTGGCTAAATAGAAATGTTTGAGCCTCACTCCTGTGCCCTCTTTCTAAGTGCTAGGATTACAGACCTGTGCTACCATGCCTGACTTTGTTTTTGTATGTGGCCTTGACTGTTCTGGAACTTACTATTTGGATGGAGCTAGCCTTGGACTCACAAGCAGAACTCTTGTTTCTGTCTCCCAAAGTCTGGACTTATAGACATATACCTGGCTTTTGGTGTTTATTTTGTTTTGTTTTGAGATGAAGTCTTGAGCCTGTGTGGACCTGGAATATAGGTCATGCCTCAGTGTTTATTTTAATATCTTTTAAAAGGGTATCTCTCTGTTTCCAGAGAGAGAGATAGCTCAGTGGGTAAGAATATTTACCATGAAAACTTTAGGGCCTGAGTTCAAATTTCCACATAAAAGCCTAGTTTGGCATTCCGTGCCTGTAATTCCAGCGGTGGTGGGGGAGACAGGTAGAGCTGATGAGGTTTCTGTTCGCCTGGGTGTGTGCTTTCTCTAGTTTGACAGAGCCATAATTGTTCATTTTGGCTTTTTGTTGCCTGTGTTTTGAGGCTCATTCAGACAGCCTTTGCCCAGCGCAATGTCCCGAAGCATTCATTACCTGGGTGTTTTCTTTACTGGTGTCACCATTTCTGGTGCTGAATAGAAATGTTTGAGCCTCACTGGCTTTGAGTTGATATTTGAGCGGAGAGAAATATGGGCTTCGCTTTATTCTTCTGCACATGTAGTTCCTGCGTCCAGCAGGCACCGTTCTCTAGACAAGGTATGTTTTACGGCCTTTGTTGCCAATCCGTTGGCTGGAAATGCCTGACTTATTTCCGGGCTCACTCACTGATGGACAGCTGTGAGCTCTTGCTGTTTTGAGTGCCCGGTGTTGGGTGAGTGTGCTTAGAATTATAGCAGCCGCCTGGTGGGTTTTCCCTTTAATCAATATGAAGTGGCTTTTTGTCTCTTCTGACTATTTTGGTTTGAAGTTTATGTTTTTAGATATTATAGCAACACCTGTTTTCTAGGTCATTTGCTTGGAACACCTTTGCCATCCTTTCACCCTAAGGTAGTGTCTTTATTTGATGGAGAGGTGTGTTTCTTGGAGGCAACAAATAGACGAATCCTGTTTCGTTTTGTTTATTTGCGAGACAGGGTTTCTCTGTAGCTTTGGAGCCTGTCCTGAAACTAGCTCTTGTAGACCAGGTTGGCCTTAAACTCACAGAGATCCGCTTGCCTCTGCCTCCCGAGTGCTGGGATTAAAGGTGTGCGCCACCACTGCCTGCCTTTTGTTTTGTTTTGTTTTTAAGATTCATTTAAAAAGGTTTTTTACCCTTATTTTTATTTTATGTGTATGGTTCTTTTGCCTGCACGTACGTCTGTGTACCACATGTGTACAGTGCCTGCAGAATCCAGAAGAAGGTGTTTGGTCCCCTGTGGCTGGTTTTACAGATGCTTACGAACTGTCGAACTGTTGTGTGGGTGCTGGAATCCAGCACAGGTCCTTTGGAAGAGTAGCCAGTAGTCTTAACTGCTGAGTCATCTCAACAGATTCAAGATTTACTTTTAGTGTGTGTATATGGGGGGTGTCTGCTGCCGGGGGAGAGCTTTTGCATGTGTGAGTGTAGATGCCCTCAGTGTTTAGAGGAGCCTGTCAGATCCCATGGAGCTGGATGATTGTCAGTCACCTGATATGGGTGCCGGAAACCCAACTCAGGTTCTCTGAAACAACGGCAAACACTCTTTACCGCTGAGCTATCTTTCAAGTCCCTGGATCCTGTATTTATTTGTTTGTTTGTTTTTGTTGTTGGTTTTTTGTTTTGTTTTGAGACAGGGTTGTTCTAGAACTAACTCTGTAGACCAGGCTGGCCTCGAACTCACAAAGATCCACCAGCCTCTGCCTCCCAAGTGCTGGGTTTAAAGGCATAAGCCATCACTGCCCAACTTGTTTTTTTTTCTTAATGTGGGTCAATTTCCCAAGGAATCTGTCACAAGATCCCTTATATTGAGTCTTAGAGCTATAAAAGGCCGTAAAAACCATCCTACATTTGAGGATGAAGGAGTGAGTCTTAGGGTGGTTATGTATCTTGTATGAGCCTCTACAGCTAAGCAATGGCAGAGCAAAGACAAAAAAGATCTGACAACCGAGCCTGCAGGCTTTTACCACGCACCCTCTGCTCACTCTGGTGGTCCTCTGTACCTCAGGAGATACCAGCTGCAGCGCATCGTGAATGTGGAGAAGCGCCAGGACCGGCTGCGTGGAGGGCGCTATCTCCTGGAGCTTGAACTGCTGGAAGGACAGCGCCTGGTGCGCCTCTCAGAGTACGTGTCTACTCGAGGCTGGCGGGCAGGTGACAGCATTGGTGGAGAGGACACAGAAACCCGAAACCTGCAGGGCTTGGTCTGGAGCCCACATCGTCGCCGCAGACATGTCCTCCATGTCCAGGATCCAGAGCCCAAGCTCTGCTGGCCTCAAGGTTTCTCCTGGAACCATCGAGCTGTGGTCCACTTCATCGTGCCTGGTAAGCTTTACCAGAATGGGGGTCTTGGTGATCACCATGAGCACTGGGTCTGTTTTCTTGATTTGATCTCCCAAGGATTTGTGAGTGAGGCCTTTGAGGAACTGGGATTCACAAGGGAGAACAGATTGAGCTGTTGTGTGGAACTGAGATCTCATGCTGAGTTGAAGCCACTGCTTTCTGCCATGCTAGGTCTCCAGGTTGGGTGTGAGCACCAATTTGGATTGTTGTCAAAGAAATAAGAGTGAGGGTATTATATGGAGTGGGTTTTATGTCAATTATTTTTTGTGGTGCTGGAGATCAAATCCGGGATCTGGTACTTGCTAAGCAAGGCATGGAGCCACACCTCCAGCCCTAGAGTCGTCTTTAGGATGAGGAAGGAAAACATGAGACAGTATAAGAATGAAGAACAAGAGACAAAAGTGTGAGTAAGCTGGGTAGAGAGCAGGTCTGTTAAAACTGGGCAGGGTTGCTGCCGTGAGGCCCACCCAAGGCTCTCTCCCAGTTTGCCCGTGCGCTGGCCCTCAGGTCCTTGTGCTTCATGCCAATGATTCCTATAGTTGCATTATCTCCTGGCCGAGGTCGATGGGACTCCTGACTTGGGTCAGAGCTGAGGGATGTTTGCCTTTCCCTAACTCTGCTGTTTCCTCCCTGCTTGGCCTACCTGCATAGTGAAGAACCAGGCTCGCTGGGTGCAGCAGTTCATCAGAGATATGGAGGGCCTGTCCCAAGTCACTGGCGACCCTCATTTCAACATCATTATCACCGACTATAGCAGTGAGGACATGGATGTGGAGATGGCTCTGAAGAGATCCAGGCTGCGGAGGTGAGGAAGACCTCTGGCTGCAGCTGGCTTGCCACATTGCCAGCATCCCAGGACTACTGGTCAGGGCAGAACCAGAAGTGGCAGCCAGCTTTCCTGAGTCCTTACACCCTTGTCCACAACCCAGGAGCAGCTACTGTCTCTGTTTTATGCCTTCCAACTTCCTTCAGGGACCCTACAGCTGAATCCTCACACTCAGCCCCTCCTTTTCTTCCTGCAGCTACCAGTACCTGAAGCTGAGTGGAAACTTTGAGCGCTCCGCCGGGCTGCAGGCTGGCATAGATCTGGTGAAGGTAATGGGCCTCAAGGATGCTTGGGAAGGTGATCAAGAGTAGTTAAGAGACAGAGAGACACTGGGAAGGTAGTCAGCTCCTTAGTAGGAAAGGGGTTGGGTCACAGAACTGTGCTTGTCACTGTCCATTCCTGTAACAAGATAACCTGAGTGTCCTCCTTCGCTTTCTGTTGCTATGATAAACACCATGACCAAGAGCAACTTGGGGAGGAAAGGATTTAATTGGTTCACATGTCTGGGTCCCAGTGGATCACTAAGGGAGGGCAGGGCAGGGACTCAGGCAGGAACCATGGAAGAAAGGTGCCGACTGGCTTGCTCTTCATAGCTTGCTCAACTTTCTTTTCACTTTAATTTTGTGAGCCGCCCTGTGGGTGCTGGGAGTCTAGCCCAGGCCCCCGGAAGAGCAGCCAGTGCTCTTTTTTTTTTAATATTTATTTATTTATTTATTACGTATACAATATTCTGTCTGTGTGTATGCCTGCACGCCAGAAGAGGGCACCAGACCCCATTACAGATGGTTGTGAGCCACCATGTGGTTGCTGGGAATTGAACTCAGGACCTTTGGAAGAGCAGGCAGTGCTCTTAACCTCTGAGCCATCTCTCCAGCCCCGCAGCCAGTGCTCTTCACCTCTCAGAGCCATCTGTCCAGTCTCCCTCTTGCTTTCTCACATGGGGTGGCACCATCCACATGGTCTAGACCCTCCCGCATCAATCATGAATCAAAGTGCCCCATAGACTTCTCCACACGTCAGTCTGATGGAGGCATAATTGAGGTTCTTCTTCCTAGATGCCCTTAGCACGTGTCAAGTTGATTAAAAAAAATCAGCTTACTGCATTAAATTAAGATAAGATGTGTGTGTTAATTATTTGTGGTGTTGGGAATTGCACTCAAGGCCTTGTGCGAGCTAGGCAGGCACTCCACCACCCAGCTCTGGGAAGGTTCGTTTGGGTCATGGCTTTAGTCAATGATCACTTTGCCCCATTGTTTTTGGGCCTGTGGTGAGGGAATGAATCACGGCACAGAACCCATGGCAGCCAAGAAGTGAAACAGAAGGGCTGGGCTCCCAGTATCCACGCCTCCTCGTGACTTAACCTCCTCCCACTGGGCCCCACACTGGTTTCCAGGGGCACCACAGGCTGGAAAGCAGTCTTTTATCACATGACCTTGGGGATACTTTGAAACCTTAGCAAGGAGCATCCTTGGCACGGTATTGTGGAGCCTGCACCGCAAGGGGACTGAGGAAATAGCAAGGAGGTGTTTTCCCAGTTGCCAGAGTCTTCAGACTCCATAAAACACGGGACAGAAGTCAGGTATTGTGGTACATGCCTATAATCCCAGCTCCGAGGCTTAGACAGGAGGAGCTTGACTTGAGGCCACCTGGACTACACAACCAATCCCAGACTATTCTTCCGAGATTTTGTCTCAGAAGAAAGTGGGAGAAGAGCCTGTGTTCTGTGTGATGTGAGAACTCGGCCCTGCTAACCAGGGTTGTAGAAATCTGTCTCGTGTTTAGCTTTGTGTAACCTGTCAGTCGCTCCAATAGGGAAGAGCCCGAGGAGGCCTCTAGAGCAGTGCTTCTCAACCTGTGGGTCACGACCCCCTTGACAAACCTCTGTCTCCAAAAAAAATTATAATTCATAATAGCATCAAAATGATTCTTGTGACGTAGCAACATAATTTTATGGTTTCGGGCTCATCACAACATGAGGAACTGTATTAAAGGGTTGCAGCGTTAGGAAGGTTAGAACCGCTGCTCTAGAGAGTGGCCCCATCTCCCAGCTCCGGACCAGAGGTCTGCTGACCTTGCCTTCTCCATCCCCAGGATCCACACAGCATCGTCTTCCTCTGTGACCTGCACATCCACTTCCCAGCAGGAATCATCGATACCATCCGCAAGCACTGTGTAGAGGGCAAGATGGCCTTTGCCCCCATGGTGATGCGGCTGCACTGTGGGGCCACTCCACACTGGCCTGAGGGTGAGCCTTGCCCTGGATGAGGAAGAGGAGACACCCTCTGACCTTAGTGTTTAACCCCAAGACTGGAAAAGTTTATGCCAAAGCATCAGCAGCTTCCCCCATCCTGCCTTCCTGTGTTCTCTGATCTTCGGAGGGACCCCGGGCTCTGCTGACAGACACAGTAGCAGGCAAAGCAGTGGCTCTTTCCCCTCCTCCCTAGCATGCATTCAGGAAGCATTTGCTGTGGGTTGGATGCTGTGCCCGGAGGATAGGAAGGTGGAGAGAGGAAGTAGATGAGAAAACCAACTCAAAGCTGCCAGAAGGCTGCTGGGACCACATCCTAAATGCCGGGCTACAGTTAGGTTGTGACATCAGTCTAGTCACTGCTGTGTTTGCTGAACCTCAAGCCTTGATAGAGGGACCCCCCAGGCAGTCCAGGGGCTTCCCTTAGCTGACAGTCTTTTTTGCCTCTGCTGCCCAACTCTGTATCTTCGGAAGAGCCTGTGGGAACACAGCATGCAGCTCGTCTTAGCAATGTCTTGTCTGTCCACAGGCTACTGGGAGGTCAATGGATTTGGGCTGCTTGGCATCTACAAGTCTGACCTGGACAAGATCGGGGGCATGAACACCAAGGAGTTCCGAGACCGCTGGGGAGGCGAGGACTGGGAGCTGCTGGACAGGTGACGTAGGAGCAGGGCCTTTAGGGATCTGTTGGAGGCCAGAGCCTCGGAGCTGTGCTGCAGATACCCAGGACACGGGAAAGTGTGCTGGTCTGGGAACTCCCTGAGGCTGGCTTCACCGACACTCGGGCTGAGAGGGTGATCCATCCACTGCGTGTCCCAGTCTGAGTTGGCGGTTGAGCAGTCACAGGTAAAGCAAGATGCTGGAGCTAAATGGTGAATGATGATGTTCTCAGGACCGGGCGAGCCACCTGGGAGCTTTCTCCCCAGCCAGGGATCATGCTCTTCCCAGACACAGCTGCCTGCAGGAGGGCCTGAAAGCTGTGAGAGGACCCTGGGAGACAGGCCAAGGGTTAGGAGAGAGTTGGGAGCCAGCACAATAGGCAGTATGGACCATTAAATGGCAACAGGATATCCCGGGGATCTGCATTCCTGGAGGTGAGAGGGGAAGGGGCTTTGAGAAGAATAAATAGTTTCAGAGACAGGGAGGGGAAGGACTGAGCATAAAGTGCATTTGCCTAGCATAAATGAGGTCTTAGGCTCATTCCCCTAGTGCTAAAGAAGGAGGCGCGTGTGTGTACATACACACATTCATCACTTTCGTCATCACTGTGACAGAGTCCTTGACTAAAGCAATTTTAGGGAAAGAAGAGTTGGGGGAGGATTCGTGCAGGGGCGTCACGGTAGCATTCATAGAGATGGGAACTCCTGGCACTGGGCAGACTAGGAAGCAGAGCAAAAGAAATTTAGCCTGGGACTAAGACAGACTGAGACACATAACCCAGTGCATACCATGTGTTAGTATATACTCATACATTTGTATTCTTAGCCTGGTGTGGTAGCTATGTCGCTAATCCCAGCACTGGGGAGACAGGAGGCAGGAAGGCTGCCATAAGTTCGAGGCCAGCCTGGGCTACACAGCAAGACCTTGTCTCAATCTCCACACCCCCCCAAAAAAAAGGAAAGGAAAAAGGAGAGGAATGGGAGGGCACAGTGGGAGCAGTAGACTCGGCAGGTGGGCCAGCAAAGTGTTCTAGCAAGGATCAGCTTTGTGTGGCCACTGGGCTGCAGGAAGGGGAGGAGCCTGTTGCAGTGAGAATGTTTCTCCCTGCATTTGCATGTGACTCCTCTTTCCCAAAAGAAGGGCAAGGGAGAGGATGCTACCTGGAGATATGAGCCTAAGGGAGGCACTGTAAGTGCTGGAAGAGCGTCCACAGAAGGAGGAAGGGACAAGGCGAGGGGCACCAGGCACTTGCTACTTCTTGAGAGGGAGGACAAGGTGCAGCCACCAACCTCTGGGCTATTATTGGCAAGTGGGGTTCATGCCCAGGGCCTCATTCATCCTTCTCACCAAACTCCTGGGCTCCCTGTAGGTGTCTCCATTACTCAGAGGGGAAACCGCTCGTGAAGAGTAGTTAATAACTTGCCCCTTCTCTCCTGAAGAGCAACAGAGGCTTTAATATCAGACCCATCTTTGATTTTTCCCACTGGAGGGAAGAGAATGGAAGAATACTGAAATACCGAGAATTAAAGGTGGGGTGGAGAGAGGTTCAGAGAGCTGTGTCAAATAACTCAGTCCCAGGAATCCACATCACAGTAGACTCTGAAGCAGATGGGAGCCCAGTGTAGTGGTACTGTCACACATGACCCTTCGTGCTGGGTTTTGTGCTTTGATGCAGACCTCCAAAATAGTTCTTAACCCTCCCGCTGTCTTTGAGACGGGAGGAAAGAGCGGCTTCTGGTTCCATCTACTTGCAGTCCTGTTTGAAGTATAGGCCTCCTTGGAAAGGGACCCCTCCCTTGGTGGCTGGGCAGATGAAAGCGTTGCCTAGCCTGTGTGAGACCTTGGGTTTGATCCTCAGCACTGTAAGAAAAAAAAAGCCGGACTGTGTGACACACACCTGTAATCTCAGTTTTCAGGAGGCTGAGGCAGAAGGATCGTGAGTTAAGAAGTCAGTCTGGGTTACTTAACAAGATGATTCTCCCAACACAACAGCCAGAGAGGAACGAGCAGAGCCTGTGGGTAGTTTTTCCAGTTCCGGGCTCCTGGTACTGTAAAGCGACTGATAAAAGCTGGGAACTGTGCTGCGTGCTGCAGATCCAGTGTGTGTGTGTGTGTAATTAGGATGTGTGTGCCTATATAGATATGCACTTTTGTTATTGTCTTTTTCTAGAGAGGAGGGAGCATGTCTTTGATAGGCAGCTTTTCGAGTCACACAGCTGTGACTGCAATCAAGGCAGGTTGGCCCCGCTGCACCTGGCTGGCTTTTTGCCCCAAGGGAAGTGACCAGAGGAAGGAGGGCAGGGTCTGACAAAGATATGGAAGGGCGGGTTCCTCAGGGTTCAGTCTGTTGCCCGGGGCCTGTAGCGTTGCTGCTTCTGCGGGCTCACACTGCCCTCTATCCTCCAGGATCCTCCAAGCAGGCCTGGAAGTGGATCGGCTCTCCCTCAGGAACTTCTTCCATCACTTCCATTCCAAGCGAGGCATGTGGAATCGCCGCCAAATGAAGATGCCATGACCGCCAGGGACAGCTGCGTACGGCTCCTTTACTTCCGGTTGACCTCGAGGGGGACTATGAGGAACAAAAGCCTCTGCGCTCACTGACCTCTTCACCAGGAGCTGTCCCATCATGCAGGGACAAGTGCGGAGGCCCCTCTGCCACCCACTGAGTTGACAGTTGGAACAACTGCATAGGATGGGTAGTGAGGGTAAGAAGAAGACACCCTCTTGAATAGGACACCATCATGAACCACAAGGGTGCATCCCCACCGCACCAGCCCTCCTCATGGGGAGTGTTGACCATGAACAAGAAACTTCAGTGGGACAGATTTTATTTGGAGTGGAGGCAAGCGGGGGATAATTTTTAACAGAATGAAGACTTCTGTCTAGACCCAGCACTGACTGGGAGTGAAGCTGTGCATTGCAGACCTCAGACCCACTGAGGTGCTGGTCCCACGCGAGTACCTCAGCTCCAGGCTCAGTCTGTGCCTTTGAAACACACACATCCGTCCTGGTAGTCACTGAACAGCTAGCTGGCCACCAGCTGGGCATTAACCCAACTCCTACAGAGAGAGGGTTCTTTAGTGGAGACCCAACATTGGTGGCATCTTCCTACTGCAACGGGGTGCAGAGTGGGAACGGGTGGGCAGTGGGCCCGTTCACCCCAGTGTATGACATATGGGCTGTGTAGAACCAGCAAGGCCATTCAGGCCGAGAAATGCCCCTTCTCCTTTGACTTGCCTGCCAGTTAGGACTGGAGATAATAGAGAGACCACCAAAGGTGACATAGGTAACCCTTAAGTCAACTTCTTAAGTGAGAATTTGGGAGGGACTCAAGCAGGGAGAGACAAAAAGGGAAGAAAATGTATACTGTAAGCTTAGCAGCCCTGTGGCCTTGCCCTCTGTGGAGAGAGCCCCAGCCTCCTGGTCCTGAGGAGAAAAGGCAGTGAAACCTGGCCATCTGATAACGGACAAGGTGAGGTGGGTGAGGCAAGGCCATGGACAGGAAGAACTGAAAAATGGTTTGTTTCTGGGACAGCAGCCTGTAACCTTTTCTGTCTTTGGCTACCCCCTCTGTCCCCTAATGTCACATACTCATCTTGCACTAATAGTCCCAGTGCTCTGTGGCTGGGACTTCCTGCTGCTGCTGCTGCACCAGCGGTGCATTAAATGCTGGGAATTAAACCCAGTCTGTGAGAGGGGTCAGCGCAGCGCCTTTCCGCTGCGAGAAAGGACTTGTAGGTGTGCAGCAGAAAGGGTTCCACTCCGCAGAGCCTGCCTTCCACGCTGTGAATCAAAAGTGCAGCATTTGGAGCTGCAGGACCCACGTGGTGGGCTCTGCGAGTGCCAAGAACAGTTTGGCATCTGCAAAGTGGTACCCACTGGGAACCCGCTGCGCCTTGCCTTTAAGCAATCAGAAGGGCAGGGCAGTTCTGTCCATGGGTTGTCGCCTCTTCTCATCCCTGCAAAGGCCTTCTGCCCTTTAGAAAAGGCACACAGGAAGTAGGCTAGGGCCGCAGTTGGACAGCTGGAGTGCCAGCCTTCTCTAAGTCCTCTAATTCCTCTAAGATTCTTGGAATTGGGCTGGAAGGCCAGAGCCAGTCCCTGCAGTCCTCCTCTGTTTCGGAGGACTGGGAGCCCTCCAGGCCTTCCCCACCCTGCTCCCCACCTTCCTCCCAGGTCTAGTGCCTTGTGCTTGATGTCTGTTACCTCCTTACCATCTGCCTTAAAGGAAAGGAAGATGTTGTGGGTGGGGAGAGGGAGGAGGGCATTAACGCCAGCTTCTTAGAAAACAAAGGGCTGTTTTCCTGTTGCCCAAGAGCTGGGAGACAACACTGGTGTCCCTCAGCTGTTTGCTCGATGGCAGCTAAGAACTGTCCCTTGCCTTCAGTCTTGGCTGACAGAAAGGACACGCTTTCTGTGCTATGGTGTGCTCGGGAAGGACACCACCCTGTCCTGACTGGCTCACAGTCTCAGCAGCCCAGGTTAGAGGAGGTCACAACCTCACCTGGAGAGGCTTCCCCGCCTGAAGAAGGCCAGCTGGGACAGTGCAACCATAATCCCAGCACTTGGGAAGCTGAGACATGAAGATCAGGCATGCAGGGCCAGCTTAGGCTACCTAACAAGAACCTGCCGAAATAAAGAAATGTAAAAGTATTTTCTGAGTGGTTTGAAGGTGCCCTATTAACAATTTGCAGCTGTGAGTTGGCCTTCCTGGTTATGTTTGACCTAGGCAATTTTTTAACTTTAATTTTTCAAGATTTTTAAAAGGTTATTTTAATTTTATATTCATTGGTGTTTTGCCTGCATGTATATCTGTGCGAGGGTGTCAGATTCCTTGAAATTGGAGTTACAGACAGGTGTGAGCTGCCATATAGGTGCTGGGAATTGAACTTGGGTCCTCTGGAAGAGCAGCCAGTGCTCTTCATCGCTGAGCCATCTCTCCAGCCCCTATTTTTCAAGATTTTATTTTCTATGTGTGGGTGTTTTGCCTGCATGTATATCTGTGCATGGGTTGTGGCCTCTTCTCATCCCTGCTCAGGCCTTCTGCCCTTTAGAAAAGGCACACAGGAAGTAGGTTAGGGCTGCAGTTGGACAGCTGGAGTGCCAGGCTTCTCTAAGTCCATAGATTACTTGGTGCCCAAGGAGGCCAGAAGAGGGCATCGGATTCCCTGGAACTGAAGTACAGACAGGTGTGAGACACTGTGTGGATGCTGGGAATCGAACTCAGATCCTCTGGAAGAGCTGCCAGTGCTCTAAACCACTAAGCCATCTCTCTAGTACCCCATTTTTAAAATGAGATATTAAGCCATTTAGTGGTGCCTTTAATCTAGGCACTCCAGAGGCAAATGCAGGTGGATCTCTGTGCGCTCAAGAGTTACATGGTGAAATCTTGCCTCAAAAAAAGAAAAAAGCCCCCAAAATTAAAATTAAGCTTCTTCATTTAGAGTGTATGTGGTATACGCAGGCCACAGGGGCAGGCCAGAGGGCAGCCTTTCAGTGGTTGGTTCTCCCCAACCCCATACCATATGGGGTCCTTGGGCTTGGCAGCAAGTGCCTTATGCTCATGGAAAGTTTGCCTTTTCTCGGCAGCTGAAAAATCTGTATTCTTAATGTGAAAAGTACAGTAGGTTGATAGTAGAGTCTTTGAAGCCTCTATGTGCGTTCATCAGTCCAGCACTCAGTACCTGTTTCTGAGGTACAGATGGCAAGAAACCCTTTTCAGGGCACAGATGATGAGGGCATCCACACACCAGCCTGATTCAGAGCCCACATGACTGGAGACAGCAAGACTAATTAATTTGGTGGCTTTTCCAGATATCTTTATAGATAGGGAAGGGAAAATTGAGGCTTGGAGCAGAGGGAGGGAATGCAGTGGAACCAGAGTCTGCAGGCCGTGCAGACCCAGTTACCGTTGCTGCAAGAAAGGGTGGCTGCTGCAGAAGCTGAGCTCAGGCCTCCAGACCAAGATGCAATCACATCACCCAGTAAAACGGCACAACTTAGTTCAGGCGCTGCAGGCAGGAAGCAGGGGCATCTTCATTGCCCCCAAAACTCCTGGAGGCTGTGCTAGTTAGCCTGACAGGTCAGGGCCAAAGGCTGAAGCCCTTTCAGGCTCAGTTCCTGTGGGGAAAGTAGATAGACAAAAGACTATGAAAGGGCGGGGCCAAATGGGGCTCCTCAGACTGGATTTGCACCCAAGTCTCCAGGGGAAGGGAAGAATGGTGTGATTCAGCGGCCTGAAGCGCAGTTTCCAGTCGTCTCCAGGGAACACTGTGGATGCTGCTGCTGGCTCTTGTGCCGTGGCAGTAGCAAGCTGCTGGACTAGGACACTGTGACACAACACCAACTAGAAGCCATAGCTCCTTTTCTTCAGGCCACAACACCCACTAACCACATCGGCCCTCCACCCCATCCCAAACTGTGGGGGCAAAAAATATACCTATTTGTTTGCAGAGTGAAAAAAAATAAAAAAATAAAAATATATACCTAAAAACGGCCTGGGTATAACACACCTGTCACCTATGGTTACACAGGGACTTTAAGTCTAGCCTGGGTTAAAACAAACAAGAACTGAAGGATCTTCACTCCTTCAGAGTGAAGGCCTCACTAAATCCCCCTCATGGGACATGTACTGACTTGTGGGGGGCTCATTTTATAACTGAGCACTCATGGTGCATGTACTGTGGGAGGCCCACGCTTATAAACCAGCACTAATTGTGAAAGTTCTGTTGGAGGCTAACACGGGTACTAACACTTACTGCGCATGTACTGTGATTGACTCGTGGATATAACACAGCATTCATGGTGCATGTACTACGGGAGGCTTTACACATGTATCTTACCACTCATGGTGTATGTACTATGCAAGGCCCGTCAGCCCTTCAAGAACTCCTTTATCCAAAGGTCTGTAGGCTTTCCCCCTTGGTGTGGGGAGGGAGAACCCTCTAATTCCAACCGCCGAAGGCAGCAAAGGTCAGTTGCGAGCCCTTGGATAGGAGGTCCTCTGGGCCTCCACCTCACCTGGGACCTAGGGAGGGATTAAACAGGATTGCTGGAGGTCCTGGCAGTCATGGAGCCTGTCTTGTGTGCCCCGAAAGCGGTAATAAAAATGTTGATGACCACAGTAATGAAGACCAAGGTGGTGGCAGCATTGTTGAGCTGATTTAGACGCCACTGCTTTCCTACCTCATTCAGGTTCAGCCTGGCTGTGGAGACAAGATCAGGTGGGTGGTAGGTGAATCTAGGGCTGAAGCCTGGAGCTTCCCTCTCCCCACCCATGAACTTGGAGACAGCCTGGCTTTAGAGACTGGGAAGACATCCAATCGCTGGATTGAGATGTGTTTGGGTCTTCTGACTGGCATATGAGGCATTAAAATGGTGACTTCACAGAAAGGGGTGGGGAGCAAAGACATCGTTGAAGAGGGGAGGGGTGCTTACAATATAAGACCCCCACAGGCTGGGCGGTGTTAGGGCACGTCTTTAATCCCAGCACTTGGGAGGCAGAGGTAGGCGGATCTCTGTGAGTTCCATGCCAGCCAGCTCTACAGAGCCAGGTCCAGGACAGTTAGGGCTGTTACACAGAGAAACCCTGTCTCGAAAAGAAAGAAGACTGTCCTGTCACCAGCTAGTGGTGTCAGTCATTTGGCAGCTGTCGATGGGTGCCCATCTATGGGATATGAGGAGAAAGGACAGGAGGTGCCCTCACAGGTGGCTGGTAAGTTTCATGTGCATGCCGGGGCCTTTCCTACCACCAGGGGGCACCAAAGCAGAAAGTGCAGGCTGGGCTTACCAATAACCACGAGAAGAAGGCCAATGACTACTTGCAGGAGCAGAGAGACACTGATGAGGGTGATGAGGGTGGCATAGTACTGCGAGGATGGCCCCTGCTCCAGCACCACTTTCAGCCGCGTGGCATTGGACATGAAGAGCGCCACATCCAACATGCTCTCTGCCACGCTCTTCTTGGTGGCATAATGGTTCAGATTGAGAGGCTGGTGCCCTCGGGAGATGGAGTGCCCATGCTGTAAGAGAGGAGATTCTGGTGAAGGGGCTGGGAGGGAAAGAAGGCTTTATTATCTCCCTCCCAAAGGAGATGGAATGTCCTCTTGGGTGACAGTGACGGTGTCCCTGTTCAGCTTCTGACCTGAAACCAGCGGAGGGTTTGATTAGATGAGCAGGTGACTATTGGATGAACGGATTGGGGGATGGAACCTCTGGACCACTAAGCTCCTGATTAACTAATGTTGCCTTGTGATATCTGCTTCACAGAGAGCCACTGGTCCCTTACACCTTCACATAGTCAGATGAAGAACAACAACAGAAGGACCTCTGGGGTCTTCCAGAATGGCTGGCCCTATTCTAGCCAGTGCCTTGATCAAGAGTGTGCTAGAACTTCAACCCCCTCCAGCACACACTGACTGTCAAACACGGGCTGTTGGAAAACTCATGTACACAGCAATGCATACAAGTTGAAAGTTCTTAATTTTAAAAACTGTTCGGGGAGATTGGGGATGTAGTTCAGTAGTACCTTGCTCCACAGCATGCCCAAGGCCTTAGTTTTAATTCCTGCCACTGCTGAAATAAATAAATTATTATTTTGGATTTTCAAGACAGGGTTTCTCTATGTAACAGCTTTGGCTATCCTGGAACTCTCTCTGTAGTTCTGGCAGCCCTTGAACTCATGGAGATCTGCCTGCCAATGACTTCTGAGTGCTGGAATTAAAGGTGTGTGCCACAGCCACCCAGCTAATAATTTTTTAATTATCCTAAGATAAAATTACTTTTGAGGTATAAAATAAAGATCTCCATAAGCCACTAACTCCAAAAGACAAAACTATAATACAGGCTGTACGTGAACCTCTGATTTAGACCAGGAAAATCAAGTCCCCTCTCTGCTACAGAACCCAGAGGACTTGGGAGATCAATTTAGCAATGGTGCTTTGGGCATATAGAACTAGAAGAGACCAGAAGCAGGGAGACTATTGCAGTGTGATCTCATAGGGCATGATGGTGCCCACCTGTAATCCTAGAACTAGGAAAGCAGGGTGCCTTAGGGTTTCTATGGCTGTGAAGACACCATGATCATAACAACTCTTATAAAGGAAAACATTTAATGAGGTGGCTCACTTACAGTTCAGAGGTTCTGAGGGTTTTGTTTGTTTGTTTGTGGGGTTTTTTTGTTTGTTTGTTTTCAAGACAGGGTTTCTCTGTGTAGCCCTGGCTGTCCTGAAACTTGCTCTGTAGACCAGGCTGGCCTTGAACTCAGAGAGATCCACCTACCTCTGCCTCCAAGTGCTGGGATTAAAGGCATGCACCATCATCATCAAGGTGGTACATGGCAGCATTCAAGTAGATATGGTGCTGGAGAAGGAGCTAAGAGTTCTACATCTTCATCTGCAGGCAACAGGAAGTGAACTGAATCCCACATTGGGCATAGCTTGAGCATAGGAGACCCCAAGCCCACCCACACAGTAACACAGTTCCTCCAACAAGGCCACACCTACTCCAACAAAGCCATAGTTCTTGATAGTGTCATCCCTTTGGGGACCACTTTCTTTCTTTTTCTTTTTTTTTTTGGGGGGGAGGCTTTTTGAGACAGGGTTTCTCTGTGGCTTTGGAGCCTGTCCTGGACCTAGCTCTTGTAGACCAGGCTGGCCTCGAACTCACAGAGATCTACCTGTCTCTGCCTCCTGAGTGCTGGGATTAAACGTGTGCACCACCACTGCCCAGCGGGGACCACTTTCTTTCAAACCACTTCACAGGGGTAAGAGGAACAGTAGTTTGAGGCCAGCCTGAGCTAGATGAAACTGTCTCAAAAACCTAAGAGTCAAGCTGGGCCCCAGTGGTGCATGCCTTTAATACCAGCACTCGGAGGCAGAGGCAGGCCTGGTCTACAGAGCAAGTTCCAGGACAGCCAGGGCTACACAGAGAAACCCTGTCTTCAAACAAACAAACACCCAACCAACCAACCAAAGAAACAAAACCCCACAAGAGTCAGTGAGATGGCTCAGTAGGTAAAAGTACTTGTTTCAAAACCTGACAGCCTAAATTCAATCTCCAGAATGTAGTGTGGGTGGGTGGGCGGATGAATGGGTGGGCGGATGAATGGGTGGGCGGATGAATGGGTGGGCGGATGAATGGGTGGGTGGATGAATGGGTGGGCGGATGAATGGGTGGGCAGATGAATGGTGGGCATGTGTATGGACTGGGATGGGTGGATGGGAGAGACGAGTTTCAGGGAGTTCTTGTTCTCAGCATGATTCCAGCAAGTTGTTCACATCCCTTCGCATCTTCCCGTTGCTCAGGTAACTAGTTATGCAGAGGACGTTAGAGAAGGCAAAGCCTATTTAATCAGAACCTTGGGGCTTTAAAGGAAGCCAGGTGTGGTAGCTCACATCTGAAATCCCAGTACTTGAGGACAACTGCCATGAATATAAGGCCAGCCCGGGCTAATCCATGCCTCAAAAATAAATAGGACCCAGCCGGGTGGGCTCCAAAAGCTACAGAGAAACCCTGTCTCGAAAAACAAAAAAGTAGGGGCTGGAGAGATGGCTCAGCAGTTAAGAGCATTGCCTGCTCTTCCAAAGGTCCTGATTTCCATTCCCAGCAACCACAAGGTGGCTCACAACCCTCTGTAATGAGGTCTGGTGCCCTCTTCTGGCCTGCAGGCATACACACAGGCAGAATATTGTATACATAATAAATATTTTTTAAAAAAGAAAAACAAACAAACAAACAAATAAATAAATAGGGCTGGCTAGATAGCTCAACAGTAAACATGCTTGCCACACAAGGCCTGAGGAGTCTGATACCTGCAACCCACTGTGGAAGGAAAATCCCACTCCTGAATATTGTCCTGACATCTACACACGTGCCATGGCATGCACATACAATGAAGACACAAAACACTGCACACACAAACTCAAACTCCCTACTTTTATTCATTTTGGGTTCGTTCTGGTTTGGTTTAATATGTCTATTAGATAGGCTCTCTCTATTTATAGCCCAGGCTAGATTCAAACTCACCATCTTCTTGCCTCAGCATCTCAGGAGCTGTATGCACTCCAGCTTTAGGCAAGTTAGGAATGCATGAGAGGCGGTGGGGAAAATCAGGTGTATACCTGGCCAGGGCATGAGACTGGAGATCCATAGGAACTCCTCATTAAATATACACAGCACACCTGCCAGGACGACTTGAGGCTGAGCACCCCTCCCCCCCAATTAGAGCAGGCAGTCACTATCCACTCAGGCCCTGGTCTTGACTCACTGTACTACAGGCTGCTCACAACAGGCACCGATTACCAGTTATTTTTCATGGACATCAAAATCAGACTGAAGGCCCCACGGGTGTCATTCAGTTGGTAGAGTGTTTACCTAGCATCCAGAAAGCCCTGGACTTGATCCCCAGGACAACACAAATGGATCCTGGTGACACATCCTTGTAATCCTAGAACTATAAGGGAGGGGTCTTGGCTGGGTTTGTTTTCTCTGCCAGTCAAAGACTGTTTGGAGGCCGGGCAGTGGTGACGCACGCCTTTAATCCCAGCACTCGGAAGGCAGACACAGGCAGATCTCTATGAGTTTGAGGCCAGCCTGGTCTACAGAGTGAGTTCCAGGACAGTCAAGATGACACAGAGAAACCCTATCTCAAAAAATGGGGAAAAAATAAAAATGAAAAGACAGGAAAAATCTTGTGCTCAATAGGTAGCAGCAGAGAAATCTCAAACAGCACATACAACCGCAGAGGCCTTGAATGAAGGTGAGGAAACCCGCACATAGGGCAGATACTCAAGGAAAAGACCCTCTGCAAAGCAGAGGGAGGGGGAGACTCAGAAAGTCGAGAACTCCAGTTCTTTCCTCTCCAAACTCTTCTCTGAAGAGTTTTTTCCCTCTAATTTAGGCTGGTGAGTTTGAAGAAAGAAGGGTTGGATTGGTCAGCCACTGTTGCAGAGCAGAGCGTGTGTGGGTCTAGTCTTAAGCTGGAGCTAGTTCATCAGTGGGGGCTGCTGGTGGGAGAAAAAGCCTGTAGGAGACTCGGAGCTAGACAAAGTCCCCAGTAGGCAGACAGACAGGGACGGGGCCATGGCTAGGTAATTCCTATCAGGGAATCACCTGTAGTCTCTCTGGCACTCTCCAGAGGCAGAGGCAGGAAGATCAAGTTCAAGGCTGCATGAAGACTTGAAGTTCAGATCCTCAGCACTCACATGAGAGCCAGGCACTGGGGAGCAGAAATCAGTGGGTTCTGGAGTCTGCTGGCCAGCTAATCTAGTCAATCCAGGAGCTCCCGGTGTGGTGAGAGAATGTCTCAAATAGAGCGAAGAGTGATTGGGGAAGATACCCAACTTTGAACCCTGACCTCCACAAGCATGCGCATGAACATTCCATCACCTACACAAATTTAATTAATCTACAAAATGTTCAAATATGTTTTATTTGAACGTTTGGGTGGCCCCGATCACAAATAGAACATTTATCCTTTCCTGAGCTCTGTGGAAAAGAGAAGGCAGAGAGATGCATTGTTTGAAGGCAATGTCTAGGGGTTAAAATAGCATCCTACCAATTGGTGGTGGTCCACACCTCTAATCCCAGCAGAGGAGGCAAAGGCAGGCAGATCTCTGAATTCGAGACCATCTTGGTCTACAGAAGGTGTTCCTGGACAGTCCAGGCTACACGAAGAAATCCCGTCTCAAAAAAACAAACAAAACAGCACCCTAACTCACAACTGTTAGAAAATAAGTTAATAAAATCCTAGGTTTCTCTTGAACCCGGAGTTAGAGCAGCTCCCACCACCTTGGGTGGCTCGCTTTCTTTTGTTTACAGGGGGTGAGGAGAAAGCCTTTTTGTTTCACTCACCCCAGCTGCTCCTCTCTCCCTTCCTGTGCTGTGATCTTTTAGTGATAATACTTACTTTGTAGCCATGGCTGATAACATTGTATCAATAAAACCGCTAGAAGCGGCTGGGGGAAGGACCAGGGACACTGCAAGGCAGTGAGCCTGTGCCCAGAGCTGCTTTAAAGCCACAAGTCCGCCACAAATGCGAGGATGTCCTCCTTAACTGTAAAGCACTTTATGAAATTCACATTTACAAAACAATAAAGTCAATTCAAACCCTCGAAACTAAAAAATAAAACTGAAAAACAAAACCCAGATGCTAAAGAGATGGCCCAGCTGAACACTTGCTGCTCTTGCAGATGACATAGGTTGGGTACCTAAGCACTCGCGTGGTGGCTCACAACCACCTCCAACTCCAGATCTAGGGAATCCAGTACTCTCTTCTAGACTCCCCTGGGAGCCTGCAAACACATGGTGGACTTAGATACATGCAGAGAGACAGAATACCCCCCACACACACACCGACCAGAGTCTCACTACCTAGTCCCTGCTGTCCTCAAACTAGCTATGTAAGCCAGGCTAACCTCGAACTCACAGAAATCCACCTGCTTCTGCCTCTGGAGTGTTGGGATTGAGGGCAAGGGCTACCATGCCCTGCCACTCTTAAAAAAAAATGAAAATAAAAACCCAACCCAACAACCCAGAAAGAAAAGAAAAAGTTCCAAATCATCCTCTGCTATGTAACTTTGCAGCCACCCCGGTTTTATACACCCTGTCCCCCCCCCACATCAGGCTAGGCTTCAGAGGAAGCCGAGAGAATAAGAGAGAGAGGGCTGTGAACATAGAAGGCATGGGGTCGTCCTGTCTTTCTCTGACCTTTTTCCCCCATTGGATTTTTCTGGGGTCTGGCTTGCAGCCAGTGCTGAGGTTGGGGAGGTGGTGACAGATTGGGGGTGAGGACCTGGGCCTGGAAAGCCACTGCCTCACCCACAGCTTTTATAAATGAAATTCAAGCAAGTCTCTGTGTGGGGTCAGGGGGCCTGGCTAGTTAAAAGTCAAGGATCTCAGCGCTAACCCCACAAAGGGGGTTATGGTCACTTGGGTCACAAGGTTATAAGGCAGTCCTGGCCCATTTGATAAAGGCCTGTTCTGAGTCATGAAGGACACCAACAGATGGCTCACCTGATCAACATTCTCCTATAGGCTGCCCCCCACCTCCCCATCCCCCCACCCCTGCCCACACTGAGCTGATACCCACCTCCTCCCAAGCCCCTCCTTACCCATCCTCCAGTACCTTGCTCCTCCTTCCAAATGCAGCTCACTCCTGGTTCAAGAGTTGCTAGACTGGGCTAGCTCAAAAAGCTTGTAGTGGACAAGCCTTAGTCAGACCTCTAGCCATGTGTTTGAACACTGACCATGGGTGAGGCTAGGAGGATAAAGGAGTACTGGAATGGGTGAGTACCCCTTTCCAAATTTCTGCAAAAAGTGTTGTAATTTCTCAGTCTCTTTCCCTCCCTCCTTCCTCTCTCTCTTCCTGGGGCTTGTCTCTGTGTGCATTGTATTCACATGTGCACATCATGCATTCCGCCATTCGGCCACGTGCGGCCTCCCTCCCTCCCTTTTGCTGCTGTCTCTTTAAGAGCCTGTTTTACAGAGGATGTGGGACTCACTGTAGGAGGTGTAGGTCTCTTTGAATTCAGGTCTCTCACTTTCATTTTGCTTTACTGAGCTCTCTGGAAGGACAGCTCTCCTGTGTCCACAGGGTGGCATGCGAGGTTTAAAGAAACTGCTAGGGTACAGCCATGTCAGGGTGCTATCTCAGCCCCGAGGAAGTGCCCGCCACCATATGACAGGCCCAGATTGTTGAGGAATCCGGGGACCTGGGCCTGAAGACAACACAAGGGAATAGCCTAGAACCTACCAGACACAACCGTGAAGGGACAGCTGAAGAAATTCAGTGCTGACAGAACCTGGTGGTACTGCCCGCAATGCCACCACACGGAAGGCTGTGGCAGGAGGAGTGGGAATTTCAGGCCACCCTGGGCCACACAGCAAGATAGCAAACCAAAACAAAGCGGTATAAAGAAGCCAGGCCAGAGTGGGCTGATGGGTGTGGGGATTGCAGTGGACCTGGAGCCTGGGGAAGGAGGAGGAGTCAGAGGCCACGGCTATGAGACCCTGGGGGAAATGGCTTTGAAGAGGGTCCCCTCTCTGGATCTTTGCAAGTGAGGAAAACATTTTTCCTGCCTTTCTGGGCCTGAGGATGGGATTGGCTGTTCCCCTGAACCCTGCAGTTAGACATCCTCTTCTCCTGAGCCCCAAGCCCACTACAACTCCATCAGGGATCTGGCTAAGGAAGGGGGAGCGGAGGGAGGCCAGTGATGCCTCAGAAGATCTGGCCCTTTAAGGTCAGAGCCCAGGCGGGTCAGAACAAAGGCCCGGGAATGTGGGCTGGATCAGGGAGCAGAGCCATCCAGTGTGAGTCATTCATGTTTCATGGACTCAGAATCCCTGGCTCCTACTTGCCTAGGCCTTTCCCATGGCCAAGGGACAGCACTCAGGGCCTGTCTGCAGAGCTCATACCACGTGACTGGAGGCCCCCATCCAACCCAAACCCTGTTAGGGAGGGGGTCCACGAGCCTGGGCTCCTGGCTTTGGAGCTCAGCTCTACCCAGATTGTGGGTAGATAGGAAACTGAGATTAGGTCAGGAGGAAAGCCAGGCCCATGGAGGAAAGGCAGAAGGACCCTTCTTCCCAGAAATACAAACAGAACCCACATTGTTCTTTTCCTTTCTTAGTCTTAGATCTGTCTCCCAATGCCCATCTCTCAGGGGCTTGCGGAGGGCCTGCTCTCTTTAGCCCTGTATTTTCATTCAGTAATGATGGGACACTGAGTCTAGGGTCCAAGAGGCCCTGTTCTAGGTACACAGCCCCAGAGAATCCTGCCAGCCAGGGAAACCTGGGAATCTAAAGGCCACTCACTGTAGTTGGTGTTAGTTGGAATGGTGGGCTGCAGAGGGAGTAGAGGTAAACTCAGAGGTCCATTCTGGGGCCCAGAGTACCTCCAGGACCTGACAGTATATGGGCTTGGTGATTAGGATGGGTAGGTAGAGGGTGAGCACACCAAAGACCTAATTCCTGCCCCCTGCCTCACCTTCCCCATTCCAGTTTACAATCCCTTAGCCCTCTTGCAGGCCCTATCCAACTCCCAAGACTGGAGATCCCTCCAAGTTAACCCCATTATTCAGCCCTTCATCTTTGTTGTTCTGTATTCTTGCTTCTTTATAAAACTAACGTGGTCAGGAAGAGACTGCCTTTTTAAACAGGAGAGTAAACATATTGTCACATGGTTTATTGACATTCTGGTTATCAGGGACTGTGATGTCCACTGGCTCATTCACGGGGATGCTGTCTCACAGAGTGTGTGAGGTGTGTGTGTG
>PVIU01007748.1:0-89198 GCA_004026605.1 Ondatra zibethicus
TAAGTACATTTCTGTGCGCAGTGAGACATAGGAGAATGCTTTCCTACTATTGAGCTAAGAATACAGGTCTTTATTTGGTTTTATCAGGGAAGTTATGAGAAACTACTCATTGTTTTTAAGTAAACTCATTAAAATCAGCAGCTTCTCCAAGTAGACTATGAGAAGCCTTAGGAGATTCATGGCTCTCTCGTTGCATACTTTACTGGTGTCAAGGAGGCTAATGAGGTCATCAAAGTCATTTCATGTGAAGAAAATGGGGACCGAAGAGGTAGACCAGCTATTATAAGTATGTACTAAACTTCCAGAGGACTCGTGTTTAATGCCCGGAACCCTCACTGGGCTACTCAAAAACACTTTCTAACTCATGGGAATCCCAAGCTGTCTTCTGATATTTGTGAGCTAAAAGTACACACCCTGATACAGACATACACAGTCACAGAAATTTGAAAAATAAAGATTAAATTAAAGGCAATGACTGAATTTCTAGCTATATAATATTAATAATAGTCTGAAGAAAATTGGAGTTCCCCATTCCCCTGAATGTTAATTCAGAAATATCAGGAGCGTAAATCGCAAGGTGAAACTGTATGATACCCAAGTACTATGCCCTTTGAAATAAGTACCATTCAAATAATGAATCATCCCTTCCCAAGACCCAGCAGCTGCCTGACAGGACTCACAGAAGCCGTTTGAAGAGGTCATCCAACTGTTTCTTTTTCTTAATTATTTTTCATTTATTTTACATCCTGGAATTTATTTATTTTGCATCCTGACTGCAGTTTCCCCTCTGTCCTCTCCTTCTGTTCCTTCCTCCTACCTCCCCCACCCCATCCACTTTCCTTTGTTTCTGTTACACAGTTATCATTCAAAAAATCTGAGTCAGGGAAATATAATTTTGGAACTTTGTATCTATCCTGCTTTCCTGAGAATCACTACTCTGAATTCCAACATCCCTTACATCTAGAGCTGAGGATTCTGAGTTTTACCTCCAAGGTCAAGAGGAGTACATTCCCATTTTATGCATCACCAGAGAGGAGTAAAATGACTTGGTTATCCCCTTTCTCTGTGTTTGCATTGCATGTTTTAATATCTATGGCTAATCTACGATGACTTGGCAGTGAGAAGCCTGTGAGGAAATGAGTAGCCCTCCACCTTTCTTAGCCAACTTGGAAAGGCTGTTAGGAGAAACAGCGAGGACACCAGCATCTTCCACACAGGAGGCACAGGACCAGGAAAGAAGAAAGATAAAAGTGTTCTTCTGAGGCTCAGACTCTCAGTGCTCTGAAGGAAAGGGACACAGCAGAGAAGGCATTAGGGCAACAATGGACTGCAGATTTGCTTCTGTCATTATTGTTATTGTTTTTTTTAATGGCTGGTCATGGCAGTAGTTGATAAATAACTACACAGTCACCTGAGACACATATTCTAAGATATGCTATTGATCTGAAAATAATCAGCTGTTTCTTAAAATCATCCCCAAGACAATAAGAAAGCTAAATTTAATGCTATGGAAACTTAATCAATACATACTCTGTTCAATCCTGCTCTTATTTTTTGCTTTGTTTCTTGGTTTGTTTATTATTTGTTTACTTTTTATTATTTGTTTATTATTTGTTTACAATTGGCTGTTTATTATTTATTTACTTATTTGCTTGTTTGTTTTAAGGCATGGCATCTTGTAGCCTCTGCTCTCAATGAGATTGCAATGTAGTCAAGGATTACATTCAAGTCCTCATCCCTCTGCTTTTGCTACACAAGGTATGGAATTACACTCAAGTAGTACTTTGCATGTTTTTCTATGTAGTATAAGGGCCAAATGAGGGCCTCCTGCATGCTAGGCAACTATACTGACTGAGCTCTTAATCTCAGCTCTCCAGAAATTTCTTGAGTACAGCAATTTTATTTCTAACTGCTTTTCTACCTTAAAATCAACAACATCATCAAAGGAACAAATAATTCAATAAAAAAATTGGGGCACATAACTAACAGAGAACTCTCAACAGAGGAATCTAAAATGGCTGAAAGACAATTAAGGAAATGTTCAACATCCTTAGCCATCAGAGATATGCAAATCAAAACAACTGAGACTCTATCTAACACCTGTAAGAACGGCCAAGATCAAAAACACTGATGACAACTTATGCTGGAGAGGTTGTGGGGTAAAGGGAACACTCCTTCATTGCTGGTGGGAATGCAACCCCTTTGTATGTCAGTGTGGCGAATTCTCAGAAAATTAGAAAACAACCTTCCTCAAGACCCAGTAATACCACTTTTGGGTATATATCCAAAGGATGCTTAATCATGCCACAAGGACATGTGCTCAGCTATGTTCATAGCAGCATTGCTTATCATAGCCAGAACCTGAAAACAACCTAAATGCCCCTAGACCAAAGAATGGATAAGGAAAATGTGGTACACTTACACAATGGAGAACTACACGGCAGACAAAAATAATGACATCTTGAAATTTGCAGGCAAATGGATCTAGAAAACATTATACTGAGTGAGGTAACCCAGACCCAGAAAGACAAACATCATATGTATTCACATATGCATAAAGCAAAGAAAATAAGCCTACAGTTCACAATCCCAGAGAACCTAGACAACAATGAGGACCCTAAGAGAAACAAACATGCATGGATCTAATCTATATGGGAAGTAAAAAAAAAGACAAGATCTCTTGAGTAAATTGGGAGCATGGAGACCACAGGAGAGAGTTGAAGGGGAGGGGAGAGGAAGGGAGAGGAGTAGAAAAAATTGTATAGCTCAATAAAATCAATAAAAATAAAGGGAAAAAATCAACAATGTAATGGTACTGGTTAGATGTAAATGCGTTGTACTCATATTGATAATAATAATTAGGATTGGGTAACATGAAAGATATTTTTGCACTTATATTTTTGCCACAATAATGTAATATGCAAACTAGAGAATGAAACTTTTAAAGTTGGGAACCATATTTAATTTAGGTCTTTGTAATAAAAAAATTAAATTGCAGGTATGGGGTGTTTAACTAGAAATCCAAAATGAGGTTTATTTAATGGCAGACTACTGCCACTGCAATCAGGATTTGCTATGTGGCAATTTGCTGAGTCAGGATCATGAACTATTTTCCAGAGTTCAAGAGACTGGTTTCCTTGGCTAATCCCTTACCAGCAAGAGTATCTGAAGCAAAGAGACAAAAAGCCTTGCCTTTGGAACTGGATCCTCAGTACATGAAGATCTCTCAGCACAAACATGAACACTATGTAGGGTAAATCACAGAAGACCTAATATTTAACTGGGTAGGAGTCTTTTCCATCTATAAAAGAAATATTTTCAGAAACATTGAAACACTAAGATCCAAAATATTTTGTTTTAAAATATCTAAGTAAGATTTTAAAAATATAAAAAACTCTTGATTTTTATGACATAGCCATATCCATGGCTCTTAAATTACAGTCCAAGGAAAGACTTGGCATCAATATCCAATTGCAGCTGAAGTATCAAAAGCAGGAACCAACAAAGGGATTTAGACAAATTAGATATGACAACAGAAAAGTGAGAAGTAAAAATCTACCATATGCCTTCCTGAGTTCAATTCCAGACTAACTTGTTACCTTAAAAATAACCGCAAATGTGCCTCAAACACAGAATTCTGGAGACTCAAAGTGTCTTCAGAGATTGTTTCAGTCATCATTTTGTAGATAAACAAATTGGGGCACAATGAAGACCAAGGACACGTTCAAGACTAACTAAAGAAATGAGAAATATTAGACATCCTAATACTGTATTCTCCCAATAAAAATAGTGCTTAGAAACATTAACACCACTGAAGCATGAACAGTCAAACACAAGGCACACACAAAGTTATGTACTTTTTTTTTTTCGAGACAGGGTTTCTCTGTGGCTTTGGAGCCTGTACTGGAACTAGCTCTGTAGACCAGGCTGGCCTCGAACTCACAGAGATCCACCTGCCTCTGCCTCCCGAGTGCTGGGATTAAAGGCATGTGCCACCACCGCCTGGCGCAAAGTTATGTATTTTGCCAGCAGAGACCGACTTCCTTCTTTCAATGAACCTCTCAGATAACCATCGGAATTGAAAATACTACAGCATTAAAGTTATGGGAATGAAGAGAATCCTCAAAATCTATGTTGCCAAAACTCAACAAATCATTTTTATCTTCTTTTTTAAAATTAATCAATTTATTTTTAAAATGATCTTTTCTCATTTTACAAAACTATTCCAGTTCTCACTCCCTCCCCTCCTCCCATTCACCCCACCCTCCATCCACTTCTCAGAGAGGGTAAGGCTTCCCATATGGAGTTCACAAAGTCTGACACATCACTTTGAGGCAAGACCAAACCCACCCCTTCTCATATTTAAGCTGAACAAGGTAGCCCTCCAAAAAGAATGGGCTCCAGAAAGCCAGGTCAAACACTAGGGGTAAATACTAGTTCCACTGCCAGTGGCCCCACAGACTGGCCAAGGCACACAACTATCACCCTCATTCAGAGGAACTAGTTTGGTCCTATGTAGGTTTCCCTGTTATTCTGGAGCCAGTGAGCTCCCACTAACTCAGGTTAGCTGTTTCTGTGGGTATCCCCATCATGGTGTTGACCTTTTTGCTCATATTATTGCTCCTCCCTCTCTTCGACTGGTCTCCGGAAGCTCGGCCCAGTGCTTAGCTGTGGATCCCTGCATCTGCTTCCATCAGTTACTGGATGAAGGTTCTATGGTGACAATTAAGACAGTCATCAATCTAATTACAGGGGAAGCCAGTCCAGGCACCCTATCCATTATTGCTTAGTGTCTTAGCTGGGGTCATTCTTGTGGATTCCTGGGAAATTCCCTGGTGCCAGGCTTCACACTAGGCCCATAATGGTTCCCATAATCAAGATATCTTTTTCATTCCCCCATCTAAACCATTTTGTTCCCTCATATTCTCATCCTCCTTCCTCTTTTCCCTTCCCCTTCCACCCTCCCTTCTTCCCCCATCCATGCTTCCAATTTTCTCAGATCTTGTCTATTTCCCATTCCCAGAGGGATCCATGTATGTATTTCTTAGAGAGTCTCCTTGTTACCTAGCTTCTCTGGGGATATGGACTCTAGGCTGGTTATCTTTTGCTTTATGTCTAATATCCACTTACGAGGGAGTACATACCATGTTTGCCTTTCTGGGTCTGCATTACCTCACTTAGGATGGTTTTTTCCCCTAGTTCCATCTATTTGCATGAAAATTTCAAGATACCATTGTTTTTTACCACTGTGTAGTACTCTATTGTGTAAATGTACTACATTTTATTTATTCCTTCTTCAGTTGAGGGGCATCTAGGTTGTTTCCAGGTTCTGATTATTATGAATAATGCTGCTATGAACGTGGTTGAGCAAATGTCCTTGTGGTATGAGTGCGTGCCCTTTGGGTATATGCCCAAGAGTGGTATTGCTGGGGCTTGAGGTAGATTAATTCTCAATTTTCTGAGAAACTGCCATGCTTATTTCCAAAGAGGCTGTACAAGTTTGCATTCCCAGCAGCAATGGAGAAGTGTTCCCCTTACTCTGCATCCTCTTCAGCGTAAGCTATCATCAGTAAAACTCACAATTCTTAAAAGAGCCTATGTTGAGAGGATATTCCACACACCAAAGGAGAAGGGCCAAGTGCTTCTTGTACTCTGTGCTATCTACAATCGCTAGGTAAAACTTCAAGAGCCCCTCCTTGGATTGGGTCCTAATGGAGGAGTAGAAGTTACTTTGGGCTTTAAAGAAAAGAAGGAGCCACGAAGAAGTGAAGGTAGCGTGGTCAATTAACTGGGTGGTCCGTGCTGAGTGGAAGAGTAAGACTCACATGCATTGTATGAAGGAAGGAACTGGGGGACGGGAAACACAATGACTAAGCAGTAACTTCATATGGCAGCCAAATGCATTACAGCTTTAGCTTATTGCCCATCGCTTCGGAAAAGGAGCGCCATGGAACAGGAGTATAAACAAGTTCTCCAGCTTGCTTTCTCCTTTGCCTATTTGTTCTTCAAGGATTCTGCATTCTTATTTGTTAAGAAATGTTACATGTGAGTGAAACACCAGAGATACAACTATTACAACTGTATTCACAGCTTCTGATACCCAGTAAACAAATTGCACAACTCTAGCTTTTACCCGGAAATGAGACAAATAATGGTTTTAAACAATATTTAAATGCTAAGGAAACATGAACTGGAACACAGTATTATGGGGAGAATCATTGGAACGTTTTCTGAGAAGCATTCAGTCTACTCAATCTAACTGGCCTACAAAACTCCAGAGCAGTGGCAACCAAGGAGACAAACAAGGCCCATGTGGATCAGTTTAAGTCCAGATGGGGAGAGGAGAGCCAGGAACTAGGGAATGTAATTTGGAGATGATTAAAAATATAGAGATTTTGATTTAGCTCATGTGCTTTTGGGTTCTCACTCATGAGAACCTACCACTAGACCCCATCACAGTGGCCAAGTTCTATCACCAAGAAGGAATGAAAAATAACCAAGGAATATAACAGTCACATGTTCTTTCTACTTGGTGCAAAAAGAAATCTAACCCAAACCAACAGTGAGTACTCATATAATAAAAGAAAGGTTTCTATTTAAAGCAATCAGAATACATTCCAAATATTTCAAATGGTGCCATTAGTATATATACTGAGTTCCCATGGTAGCAGGTGCTTAATTCAATAAATGCATGGGAAGTAGTGAGTACAGGAGCCTTCAGAAACGAGGGGACTAACAGGCAATGAATAGAAAAACCCATAGCAGAGGGTTGGCTTCATGTTGCCTGATACCCTAAAAATGGATAGTTATAAAAAAAAATCCACACCAACATTTCAAATCTGGAAATAAAATCATCTGATGCAGTAGATGACCTTGAAAAGGCAAACAGAAGCAATCAAACAAACCTCCCAGGCCTCTGCAAAGACAAAGCTTTAAAGTAAATACACAAACAAAAGTAATCAATAAAAATGGAGGTGACACAAGACCTTTTTTTTGATGATTCCCAGGTGGTAAGATGCCTTTTGCCCATTATCAATTTCAGATAATCCCCAATCTAGGAAAGGATTTTTGCAAAATTTTTAGTCATTATACAAGAAATCTGATTCTTGCAGCTCATCTATAGCTAATGCAGTCCCAATTAACATAAGTAAAATAAATGAATATTGTGAAGGTAAATCCCACTTTGACTCGGTTTCATTTATGAGGAGTTAATATATGACCACATTCTAGATACTGCAGTTGATGCATTATTCATCTGACTGCTGATCTACCTGGTGTCCACAATGAATTGTGACAGACCAGCTTGTTGCAATCGAAGAAGGCAAATGAGAAATTTTATACTATCAGGCTTACTGGTGCAGGAGGCTGACCACAGTTGTGTATGTGGTATCATGTATTCCAGGGGTCATCCTATAGGTCAGTCCCGGAATCTTAAGGCTCTATATGGAAATTTAACTTTCTGTTAACGTAAGGCAACAGTAAAACCTCTAACAGACGACAACATATCAGAACCACCTGAGCTAATTATCAGTTACATTTTTGTGGTTGGAAGATATTGGGCTGAGCCCTAACACAATGGGAAGGGTGGAAGGGTTGTGTTATAGCTTTGAAATAAAACAATCAGCCACCAGCCCACTCTATGGTTAAAACCAAAAACTTCTAACGTAAACAGTGAAATTCCAAACCTTGAGAGTTATGATAATGAACTTTGTGGATTGGAACTCTTCCCACAAGTAAGAGGGTAGTTCAAATTGTGAGTATGATTTATGAACAGAAACCATATACCCAACTGGATTAGATTAGCTGTGTACAATTCAACCATATTTAAAATTGTTTTGAAAAGTAGTGATTGTTGTCAGTGTCTTTGTTTAATGATCCTGATTTCCTTGCAACATCCTTTTGAAACTCATTATTTACATTTTCTCTTATAGTATTATTTTAATCATATTCTTTTTCCCTCCATCTTCTCTCAGATCCTCCCCACCTCCTGACCCACCCAACTTCATGTTCTCTCTTTCTCCTCTCTCTCTCTTTCCATAAAGTACAACCCCTAATCAGGAAGCTATTTACAACTGATATCTGGTGCAAAATAGAAAATTAGTTTTCATCAATGGAGTATCACTGGATTTATAAACCACATTCTAGGGCAGGCACCATGCCAAGGAGAGTAACACAAACATAGTCTCCACGTTTGAGTTTCTTTGGTTTTTTTTTTTTTTGGAACTTTTTTACGTTGTTAACTTTTTTCTTTCTTTCCTTCCTTCCTTCTTTTTTTCTTCTTTGTATAGTTTGCTCATCCATCTGTCCTTGTAACACCTTTTTTGACCAGTCATTAATAGTGAGGACTGTTCATTCTATTTTTAAAAAGGTCAGGAAAACTCATTATACACCTGTTTGTTTCTATGAGGTAAAAGTTAATATCAATGATCTAAATAAAATTCACAGTTATGTATACATATGTATAGGTGCATAGACACACACACACACACACACACACACACACAACATATGTTGGTGATGGCTGAACCCAGGACCTCATGTCTGTGGGAAGTTGTTATGCTGAGTCACCCAACCAGACACTTTCAAGTTATTCTGATGACAGAAGCATCAATTATGAGGTCATTAAGTGAGCTCAGAATGACAATAGATTACAACTGATCTTTCCCTCTCTGAATGTCATTTTCCACACTTCCACTTCAAAGATGAGTAAATGGTAGGTAGCTCAAAGCTTACTGTCACATCTTAAACAGTAGAGTCCCTTTTGAAGGGATTGATAGGAGTCTAAAGTCTAGATTTACTTTTCCAATATAGAATACTAGGACATAATGTGACCAATTTCCTCAGCACTCCAGGTTTATCCCCAAACGTGTATTCTCATTCGCAAGAGAAAATGCTCAGGGAAGCATGTATTCTGTCCAACTCCAGTGTGCTACCATTGCCTACGTGTTTTGATTCTTTATTTTCTTTTCCTTTTGGAATTAACTACTAGGGTATAAAACAGAATAACAAAAATACGTTAATTGAATATGTAAAGGATAATAAGGTTGAAGGCATATAAACTGATGGGCAGTTAACCTTAGGTATAGTACTTGAAGTAAAATAATCTGGTATAACTAAGAGCACAAAACTAATTTTCTTATGTAGCTCATACACCGTGAAGGCTTTTCCAAAGAAAGCCAGAATTTATTTAAGCACCAGTGACTGTTGGAATAAGCACACAGTTTTTTCCTCAAAGGACAGAAACCATTTAAACACTAACATTGACTTCAGATGTGTTCCTGTGCTTTATGACCAATGTTTAACAACATTGGTGTGTACTAAGATCCCCATCTAATTCTCAGCTCTGGTGTGTAAGGGAACAATAGATGCTTTATCCTCAGAGTGCCATCAGTGTGGATGGGTTTAGTCACAGGATCTTTTCCCACAGAGTCAACCAACCATGGATAAAAGAAATTCTTATAAAAGAATCATCATTTCAATCTATAATCCCAGCTATTCATGAGGCAGAGGCAGGAGAATGTCAAATTCAAGGTCTGCCCAGGCTCTATACTGTGTTCAAGGCCAGTTTGTTATATTTAGAGTAATCTTGTCCCAAACCAAATCAAAATTCAAAGGAAAGAAGATGCAGACTGGTCATCACTGAAACCATGCACACACCACCAACAAATATGAACTCAGCATGCTGTATGTACATGCATGCATGATGTATATATGTGTGAATGAATATGTATATACATTTGTCTACATACAGACAGACATAAATGTAGCTAACAATAATAAAGTTAAAAAGGCCATCAGCTTGAAACAGGTGGCACATAAGAGTGCGTTAAGGAAGAAGGAGGACCAGACAAAGGAAAGAGGAGCAAGAGATGAAATTCTATTTTAATCCAAAATATTTAGAAGAGAAAATAATTATTTAATTAAAAAGCAAGTAAGGAAAGGAGAGGGATTTTACAAAGGAGGGAGAGAGGGAGAGAAGCAGAAAAGGACAAAGGAAGGGAGGAAGTTACTTTACTGTTTTGAACATGCACAAATTTTCTTTTGTAAATATTACAAAAGATAAGGTACAAAATGTTTACATGGCATATGTATTTCATATTATAAGTAACTTAGAGGTAATTTACAATCCTTGAGGTTATAAAGGCTCTGCTGTTTTCCCATAAGGAACTTCAATGTTATTAGATTTTGGTGTCCTTGGGTGTCCTGGAATGGAGCCCCAGTTATGGTTCCAGTATGAAATGTTTCTACCCGTTCAGGTGTCGAAGTTTAGGGCCCTGGATTGTGGCACTGGTTTTGGAATTGGTAGAGACTGAAAGAGTCAGGAAATTTTGGGGAGACAGAAGTCACTGGCTAGCATTCTGCAATGTTACATCTGACTCCTGCATCTCCTACTCTCCTTCCTATCTCCAGGAGGGAAGAACTCATTTGCCCTCACCTGCCCCAGGCTCCTCTTGCCAAGGTGCTTTGACCAAGCAAGTATGAGTTGAACATTCCAAAGTGTGAGCCAGAGTAAATAATTCTCACCTTTAAGTTGTCCTCTTAGGTCCTTTGATATTGTAATGATGAAAGTACACAGTGGAGATAAGAGAGCTATCTTTCAGGGTGATCATTTACCAGTTTGTATTCTAACCTCAAATGCCTTTGAAGGCCCAAGTACACTAAGTCCTTTCCCCATTTCCCTCACATCTTACTTTCAATCTCCCAGAAAATGTGGAGGAGTCACCATCAAATGAGGCCATCAAAACATTTTATAAAATATATAAAGTAAGAGAGGTGGACAAGAGACAAGAATTAAATTTAAAAAAAAATTAAAATTTTTACTGATTTTATAGCTTCATATTTTAAAAAAGACCCCATAGGCTGTTCTTTCCATCATAAAAAAATTCTGTAAAAATGGAATTATCTTTAGAAATGAAATGGAAACAATGTTAGCATATTTAATTTTAAACAGGAGGGAAAAGAGAGGCGGCAGTGCTGGCCAAAGTGTTTCAGCCACATAAAAACAAACATTTAGGTCATTTTGAAGAGTTAACAGTCTTCAAAATGACAATTCTTCCAAGTCCTTTAAAGTTATTAACTGGCAGAAACTCATTTAGAGACATTAAAATGTCTCAATAAAGATCCTGGGTAGTTGCGTTTTTATATGATTAAATCAGCATACATGAAGACCTGGACAGTGAGTCTCAAGGCTTACTGTCCCCCTAAAAGAGAGGTAAAATAAGGAAAAGTTTTCTTTTCAATATAATCCAGAGTGCAGTTGTGGCATGAAGTGGGTTGCTTTGTCACTAATTCTAAGAGGATTTTTACAGTGTCCCACTTAGTATTAGATCTCTTTTGCACCAACGACAGTTTCACACCTGCTCTGGACACCTCTTACCTGACATTCTCTTGCTAGTGAGGTGTTTCTTTAACCCAAAGTAATTTTACAAATCTATGCATTTCCTTCTAGACATAGCTCCGTGAATACATCAGATCTGCTTTCATTCTGACCCTAGAATCACTGCTGGATATTCACAGTTCAGGATCAACCAAAGCATTCTTTATGTATTTTTCTTGCTGTTTCTATTCATTATCAGCCTTCTAAATTGCATCACGGTTGACATAATCTCCAAAATATTGGTCTTTTTGACACTGGTAGCTGTCATGGTACTTAACAATGAGGGTTTTAATAGCAATAATGGCTCATCCAGAAGGGAATTGGTTACATATAAAACACAAAGTTAGAATCAGGAACCATTATCCGAAGACTCCTAAAATGAAGAATATTTGTTAATCTATACTGATACCTAGTTTCTAAAAGGTTAACACCCAGCTCCATTTAATTAGTACTTCCAATGGAGGAGAGGATTAAATGAAGAAACCTGGGCAACCATTTTCGAAAAGTACTCCAAGAAGAGACTCAAGAAAGAAATTATATTGAAAATGGAATGATCACCTAATTGGTGCCAAATGAATTATCTGAAAGTAAAGGCACTTGGCTGTGGTGGTAAGAGTGACTATATCAAGAATGGCAGACTTTTGCAGACCGTGTCCACACATGTTTCAGGATATGAGAACACATTGGCCATTGTCCAAATTGAGCAAGGTGAAGCTGGGATGGGATGGAGCATAGGACACTCAGTTGCTGGACTCCAGGCCACCTTTTCTCATGAACACAGTCACAGCAGACATAACAAATGGCTCTAGGGAGTAACAAAGAAGGCAAAGTGGCCCAAAGCCCATGAAGCTCTGTATTGGAGGAAGGTCTGAGGGTCAGTTTGGGAACAGTTTATTCATCCACTTGATTCTGAGCCCTGTGCTGTGTGTGATGGCCTCCGAGAAGCAGGAAATCTTAGCTGTGCTTAGAGGAAGCAGGTGACACACATTAAGCACGAATCCGTGAGTCGCAGCATGCGTGGAACACTCAGTTACTGTTATCTGGTTCCCATTTTCCTGCAGTGTGGGGATGGATCCCAGAGCCTTACATATGCTACAGAAGCTCCTCACCACTGAGCACCATCCCAGGGTGAGACTTTTAATGTTAAATAGTTATTCGATTTTTAATTATGCATGCGTGTCTAAGCGTGGGTTTGTGTCCATGATGGCAGGCACCTAGATCCCGGGGCACACATTCCTCCAACGTTGGAGTTATCTGTGGTTGTCAGCTGCTTGACATGGGTACTGGGAACTGACATAGATCCTTGGGAAGAGTAGCAAGTGCTCTTAACTGTGACTCCTTTCCAGCCCCCCAAAAAGCTTTTGATTTTAAATAGAAGAGAGGAAACAAAGAATACAAAGACTCATTCATACTGCCAATGACTAAATCAGAAATTAGGTTAGTTATTTTTATTTCCACATGAAATGTCTTGGCAAGATTCAGATGGACAGGTCTTTGTTTCAGCTCTTATGTATACTGGCTTTCTACTACAGCGGGTATCTGGGCATAATTAAACAATTCATTATATGACCAATCTACTAGAGCAACAACCTTCAAAATGACACCAGGTTATGCCTTCACCCATGCTGTATTGTCCCCACTTCATACAGTTTCCATTGGGTTATGTTGTGTCCCCACGGCAGAGGGAAAGCAAAATGGGTCAAACCCAGTGCCATCTCGGCAGACATCCACAGGAAGTGGCACATAGCCTCCACTCACCACTACCCGCTGGCGGAGGTGGTAAGACAAACCTGACAGCCACGGAAGGAAAATGGCCAACTCTCCCAAGAAGAACGGGAAACAAATGTTTGTGAGCATTAGTGCAAATTTAAACAACCTCAGCACCTTTTAGGAGAGATATTTTCTTGCTTAAATGGACGTTTTTCAAGAATATTTGCAATTTAAATTTGAACATGGATTGTGCAAAGAAAACTAGGCTAAAGGTAGAAAGAAGGACTGACATGCCTAAAGATTGCTCTCCAATACTCTGACATGGAAGAAGTGACAGACCGTCTCGCAATTTGAAGAAATTATTGGTCTCCAATCTTGGAATGGGCAGTGACTTGATTGGATTTAAAGTGAGAGAAGTAAGATTCTCCATAGCATATCAACCCGCACTTCAACACAGGAAATGCAAAAATAAAAGAAGTCTATCTATGCATAGGATTTCACTGCAGTAATACCAGGGTTTGCGAAGCGGAGATCAAAGAATCAAGACTTCTGGGTGACCCTCGGCTTACATGGCACAAGGAGGCTAACTTGCCCCGAGAAAGACAGAGAAGGAGGAGGACAATAATGATGACTATGATGACAAAGATGAAGGAGGAGGAGGAAGAAGAAGCTGTAGCAAGAAAAGGGAAGGAGAGGGAGGAGGAGCAGGAAACAAGGAGAGGAGAGGGGATGGGAGGGCAATGGAGGGGAGGGAAGAGATGAGAGAAGGAGGAGTGGGTGGGAGGAAAGAGGAGGAGAGGGGAGATGAAGAGAAAAGAGACTGAGTATTGAAGGAGCGGTATCAGGTATCAGAGGTATAGTCATGGGTATGTTGTCCTTACTTCACTGAACAAGTTACCTCTGGTGCTCAGGTAAGCGACAAACTTAAGGTAGTGAGGCACAGCTAAAACAGGACATGAAAGTGGCAGTGTTCCCGGTGGAGAATGATGCCAGGGGAAGAAGAGTGACACTGAGGGACACGTGGAAATGTGATGAGGATATAAACAACTACAGTTCAACATACAGATATGCAAAACTGTCAGGTAAGAAAATTGGAGGAGGATGAATCTAGAACTTCGAATCATTTGAAATCATTTAAAAACTAATATGTCACATCCCAAGTTCTAACTAGCAGACTCTTAATTTAGATTACAGGAAGTGTTTGAAAGCACATTGCAGGGCCCACACATTCTCAATGTGGCTGCCATCGGTTGGCATTATGGTAATAGGAAAGTAATAATCAATCCATTAACAATGGATCTGTTTGCCTTCTTATAACTTTATGGAAGGCTGAAGAAGTAAGCTGGGTGACTACTTCTGCAAATGCAGAAACTCGACAGGTACTGTTGGCCCAGTAAAAGAGCTTATGCTTTATAAATTCTTTCCACAGATGCTGGATTCGATTCAAGGACTAAGAGTACTGATAATTATTCAGTTTCTTTGAAAATAAAAACAGAAAATGGAAGAGTAAAGGGGGAGGGCCTTACGCTATAGAATGCTGGAGGCGGGAAGAATAAAGATACCTTTCTTTGGTAATTTGGCCTCGAGGGATACGCTTGATGATGAATATGAAGTTCATTCTTCAAAGGAGTCAGAACAGAGAAAAATCAAGTAGATTAGCAAATGTTCCACCTCCGAAAGGGAAGCTAATTGAGTGAAAGATGCATGGGGTACTAACCTCACTACTGCAAAGCTTTCCAGAGTCGTTTAGTTTATAAGAGCAACTGTGCCAAACACAAAGGACACTGAAATATCAAAAGTCGAGTTTATATGCTTTCCCTCCCAATTTAATATCTTTACAATGTAAGCACCATTAATAATTCAGTATGCATCTTCTGTAATATTAACTTTGCTTCTAGAATTGAGCTTAGACATGCTCTATGGCCTTTTATTGAAGGGAAAGTATTATTTTTGGTCTTCATTTGTCTCAGAAATTGCAGGCAGATCTGCTTTAACAGTGCTGGACTCTGGGAATAATTCTTACACCTTTGTTCTCCATGTGAGTGCTATTTGAGTCATTTCCAGATAACTCTCTTATGGAGAACAATGGTATGAGAATTATTTTCACATTCCAGTTAAGCCTTTCTAAAAACAGACTGATAGACATTTATGTAAGTCATGTATATTTTGATGCTTTTATAATTATGTGCATGAGTGTTTTGCCTGCATGTATGCTTGTGCACCACCTGTGTTCCTGCTGCCCAAAGAGGCCAGAACTGGGCCTCGGTTCCCCTGAGTCACTGAGTAGACTGTTGTGAGCTCTGGAGCTGAACCATGGTCCTGTACAAGAGCAACAACTTCTACTTAGCATCTTCTAATCCATCTCTCCAGCTCTAATCACATCTTAAATCCCTGAATTTTGTCTTTGGTTAAACTTCTATGAGTGAAAATAAAGATGCATGAATATATACATTTTAACAATAAAAAGCATTATTGGGTCACAATTTCCCAAAGCTTTACATCCCCTATCAACATGGTATCCAAAAAAAAAAAAAAAAAGATGCCCCATCAATGCTGGAGGCAGGTAGGAGAGCTAGCCTGAGGTAATAAGAGGAGTGGGCTGCTCCTGTCCCCTACCCACTGCAGGTTATCTTAAATTTTATGTAGCAATACGGTTAACAATTTCATAAGGTCTTATTAACATAACAAAGAAAATCATAAATTATTCTTTAGGCCATAGTCCCCCTGAGGAACATCCCCTGCCCCACCCCATCCACCAGAGCTGCAGAGACCTGGGAGCAACCTCCCCACACCCCCAAAATCCCCCCACAGCATCTGCAACCACCAGAGCCTTGGTCCTGCCCCCATCTGGAGAGGTGAGTATCTGGCTTCCCAGCTGGAGGGCCCTACTCTCAAGGCAATAGTAACCAGAGGCACAATCTGTGCCCCAGCCCCCCTACCAGAGCCCCAGAGACCAGGGAGCAGTTTCCCCACACTCAAACTATCCCCCATGGCATTTGAGACCAGCAGACTCTTGGCCCCACCTATACCTGGAGGAGCTTCAGAGCACAGATCTGCCTGCACCTGGAGGAAGAGCAACCACTAAGCCACAGGCACCACCTGCACCAATTGGAGGAAGAGATGAGCAGATGGCAATGTAAGAACACATTCAACAACATAAACAGCAATATGGCATCACCAGAAACTAGTGGTTCTACACCAGTAAGACCTGAACATTCCAATGCAGATGCAGCAGAAAAAAAAAAACCTTAAAAATAACTTTATGAAGATGATAGAGACACTTAAAGAGGAAGTGAAATTTTCCCTTAAAGAATTGAAGGAAAAGACATACAAAAAATTGGAAGAAATCAGCAAATCCCTTAAAGAAAGCCAAGAAAAAAAATTAAACAAGTGAAGGAAATAGTTCAAGACTAGAAAACTGAAATAGAGACAATAAAGAAAAACACAAACCCAGGGAATTCTGGAATTCTGGAAATGGAAAATCTGGGTAAATGATCAGGAACTATAAAAGCATAGCCATCAGAATATAAGAGATAGTAGAGAAAATATGAGGTGTTGAAGATACAATAGAGGAAATAGATTCATTGATCAAAGAAAACGTTAAATTCAACAAAATTTTAACACAAAACACCATGAAAAGACCAAATCTAAGAATAATAGGGTTCAAGACAGAAAAAGAAGTCCAGCTTAAAGGCACAGAAAATATATTTAACAAAATCATAGAAGAAAACTTTCCCAACCTAAAGAAGGACATGGCTCTGAGTGTACAAGAAGCTTCTGGATAGACTAGACCACCCCCCAAAAAAAGCTCCCTGCCCATATACATATAATAATCAAAACACTAAACACACACAGAATAAAGAAAAAATATTTAAAACTGCAAAGGATAAAGGTCAAAGGCCAAGTAATATATAAAGGCAGACCTATCAAAATTACATCTGACTTTTTCAATGGAAACTCTGAAAGCCAGAAGGTTCTGGATAGACATTCTGTAGACACTAAGAGACCATAGATGCTAGCCCAAACTACTTTATCCAGCAAAGCTTTCAATGACCATAGAGAGCAAAAACAAAAGAAATTCTATGACAAATCAGATTTTAAAAATACCTATCTACAAATGCAGCCCTACAGAAAGTACTAGAAGAAAAATTCCAACCCAAGGAAGCTAGCTACACCCACAAAAATACAGGTAATAGGTAACCCCACATCAGCAAAACTAAAAGAAGGAAAACATTCACACAGTACCACCACCAACAAAACCAAAAATAACAGCTACTAACAGTTACTGGTCATTAATATCTCTTAACATTAATGTTCTCAACCCACCTATAAAAAAACACAGACTAATAGAATGAATATGGAAACAGGATCTATCCTTCTGCTTCATACAAGAAACACTCCTCAACTTCAAAAACAAACATTACCTCAGAGTAAAGATTTTCCAATCATATGGACCTAAGAATAAAGCTGGTGTACCTATACTAATATCTAACAAAATAGACTTCAAAGTAAAATTAATTAAAAGAGATGAAGAAGAACATTTCATATTCATCAGAGGAAAAATCCATCAAGCTAAAGTCTCAATTGTGAACATCTCTGCCCCAAATACAAGGGCACCCAAATTTGCAAAAGAAACATTACTGAAGCCGAAATCACACATCAAACCCCATGAAATAAGAGTGGGAGATTTCAACACCCTAATCTCACCACTGGACAGGACTGCCAGACAGAACTCAACAGAGAAATAGAGGAACTAACAGAGGTTTGACTCAAATGGGCTTAAGAGACACCTATAGAACATTTCACCCAAACATAAAAGAATATACCTTCTTCTCAGCACATCAAGAAACCTTCTCAAAAATTGACCACATACTCAATAACAAAGCAAAACTCAACAGATACAAAAAATTTTGGAATAAATCCCTGTATTTTATCGGATCAGCATGGCGTAAAGTTAGAATTCAACAGTAAGACTAATAGCAGAAAGTCCACAAATGCATGGATATTGAACAATGCTAAACTGAATCACTCCTAAGTCAAAGAAGAAATAAAGAAATTAAAGACTTCCTAGATTTCAATGAAAATGAATGCACAACACACCCAAAATTATGGGACACTTTGAAAGCAGTGCTGAGAGGAAAGTTCACAGCACTAAGTACCTACATAAAGAACCTGGAGAAATCTCACACTAGTGACTTAACAGCACATCTGAACGCTCTAGAACAGAAGGAAGCAAACTCACCCAGGAGCACTAGATGGCAGGAAATAATCAAATTGAGGCCTGAAATCAATAAAATATAAACAAAGAAAGTAATACAAGGAATCAATGAGACAAAGAGTTAGCTCTTTGAGAAAATCAATAAGATAGAGGAACCCTTACCCAAACGAAACAAAAGGCAAAAAGAGAATATCCAAATTAACAAAACCAGAAATGTAACGGGGGACATAACAACAGACACAGAGAAATCCAGAGAATCATCAGGTCATACTTCAAAAACCTGTACTCTACAAAACTAGAAAATATAAAGGAAAAGGACAGTTTTCTCAATAGGTACCACATACCAAAATTAAATCAAGAATGGGTAAACAATTTAAATAGACCCTATAACCCCTAAGGAAATAGAAACAATCATCAAAAGTCTCCCCCCCAAAAAAAGCCCAACAACAGATGGTTTCAGTGCAGAATTCTATGAGAATTTCAAAGAAGAGCTAATACCAATACTCCTCATATTTGTACACAGTAGAAGCAGAAGGGACATTGCCAAACTCTTATTACGAGGCGACAGTTACCCTGGTACCCAAACCACACAAAGTCGCAACTAAGAAAGAGAATTACAGACCAATCTCCTTCATGAACATTGATGCAAAACTACTCAATAAAATACTGGCGAACTGAATCCAAGAATGCACCAGAAAAGTCATCCACCATGATCAAGCAAGCTTCATCTCAGAGGTGCAGGGATGGTTCAATATATGTAAATCTATCAATGTAATCCACCATATAAACAAACCTAAAGAAATAAAACCCACATGATCTTCTCATTAAATGTTGAATAAGCCTTTGAAAAAAATCCAACACCCCCCTCATGATAAAGATCTTAGAGAGATCAGGAATACAAGGAACATTCCTAAACATAATAAAGGCAATATACAACAAGCCAATAGCCAACATTAACTAATGGTGAGAAACTCAAAGCAATTCCAATAAAATCAGGAACAAGATGGGCTGTCCACTCTCACCATATCTATTTAATATAGTACTCAAAGTTCTAGCTAGAGAAGTAAGACCAAAAAAGAGATCAAGGGGACACAAATTGGAAAGGAAGAAGTCAAACTTTCACTATTTTCAGAGGAGCTGATAGTTTACAGAAGTGACCCCAAAAATTCTACCAGGGAACTCCTATAGCTGACAAACACCTTCAGTAATGTGACAGGATACAAGATAAACGCAAAAAAACCAGTAGCCCTGCTATATAGAGATGATAAATGAGCTGAGAAAGAAAAAAGAGAAACATAGCCCTTTACAATAGCCAAAAACAACACAAAATAACTTGGAATAACTCTAATCAAATGATTGAAAGACCTTTATGACAATAACATTAAGGCTTTAACGAAAGCAATTAAAGAAGACATCAGAAAATCGAAAGATCCCCCATGCTCTTGGGCAGGTATGATCAGCATAGTAAAAATAGCAGACTTACCAAAAGCAAACTACAAATTCAATGTAATCCCCATCAAAATCCCAGCACAATTCTTCGCAGACCTTGAAAGAACAATATTCAAATTCATGTGGAAAACTAAAAATCCAGAACAGTCAAAATAGTTCTGTACAATAAAGGAACTTCTGAAGGCATCACCAACCCTGACTTCAAGCTCTACTATAGAGCTATAGTAATGCAAATAGCTTGATATTGGCATAAAACAAGACAGGTGGACCAATGGAATTGAATCAAAGAGACTGTTATTAATCCAAACACCTATGAACACATGATTTTTGAAAAAGAAGCTAGAATTATACAACAGAAAAAAGAAAGCATCTTCAACAAATGGTGCTGGCATAACTGGATGTCGACATGTAGAAGAATGCAAATAGATCCATATATTCCCATGCACAAAACTCAAGTCCAAATGGATTAAAGAACTCAATATAAATCCAGCCACAATGAACCTCATAGAAGAGAAAGTGGGAAGTAGCCTTGAATACATTGGCACAGGAGACCACTTCCTAAATATAGCACCAGTACCTCAGACGCTGAGATCGACAGTTAATAAATCAGACTTCCTGAAACTGAGAAGCTTCTATAAGGCAAAGGACTCAGTCAACAAGATAAAACAGCAACCTACAGAATAGGAAAAAATCTTCACCAATCCCACACTAGACAGAGGACTGATCTCCAAAATATACAAAGAACTCAAGAAACTAGATATCAAAATATCAAATAATCCAATTTAAAAATATGGTACAGATCTTAACAGAGAATTCTCAACAGAGGAATCTCAAATGGCAAAAGACACTTAAGGAAATGCTCAACATCCTTAGCCATCAGGGAAATGCAAATCAAAGACTCTGAGATAGCATCTTACACCAGTCAGAAAGGCTAAGATCAAAAACACGAATGATAGCTTATGCTGGAGAGGATGTGGAGTTAAAGGGAACTCTCATCCATTGCTTGTGGGAGTGCAAACTTGTACAGCCACTTTGGAAATCAGTATTGAGGTTTCTCAGAACATTGGGAATCAATCTACTTCAAGACCCAGAAATACCACTCTTGGGCATATACCCAAAGGATGCTAAATCATACTACAAGGACATTTGCTGAATTATGTTCATAGCTGCTGGAAATAACCTAGATGCCCCTTAACTGAAGAATGGATAAAGAAAATGTGGTACAGTTATACAATGGAGTAGTACTCAGTGGTAAAAAACAATGACATCTTGAAGTTGCAGGCAAATGGATAGAACTAGGGAAAAAACCATCCTGAGTGAGGTAACCCAGACTCAGAAAAACAAACAGAGTATGTACTCACCCATAAGTGGATATTAGACATAAAGCAAAGGATAACCAGCCTACAGTCCACAAACCCAGAGAAGCTGGATAACAAGGAGAACTCTCAGAGAGACATAAAGGAAGGGGAAGTAGACAAGATCTCTTTAGCAAAGTGTTGAAGTGGGGAATGGGGGAGGGCAGTAGTAGGGGAGTAGGGAGGAAAAAGGGGAGGGAGGAGTAGAAAATGAGGTATCAGGAAGGTAGATCTGGGTGAAGGACAGAGAGGAAGAGAAAAGAAAGAGATACCTTGAAAGAGGGAGCCATATAGGGTTAGTGAGAAACCAGGCACTAGGGAAAATCCCAGGAATCCACAAGGCTGGCCCCAGCTAAGAATCTATGCTGTAGTGGACAGGGTACCTAAAATGCCCTTCCCCTATAATCAGATTGATGACTGCCTTAATTGTCCTCATAGAACCTTCATCCAGTAACTCATGGAAGCAGATGCAGAGATCCACAGCTAAGCACTGGGCCAAACTCCTGGAGTTCAGCCATAGAGAGGAAAAAGCAATATTATGAGCAAAGGGTTAAGAACATGATGGGAATACCCATAGAAACAGCTGACCTGTGCTAGTGGGAGCTCACTGACTCTGGACTGACAGCTGGGGAACCTGCATAAGACCACCTAGGCCCTCTGAATATGGGTAACAGCTGTGTGACTTGGGCAGTGAAACCAGTATTTATCCCTAGTTTATGAACTGGCTCTTTGGAGCCCATTCCCTTTGGATGGATACCTTGCTCAGTCTAGATAGGAGGCACACCCTCAGAGATGTGCCAGACTTTGTTGACTCCACATGGGAGGCCTCACCCTCTCTGAGAAGTGGGTGGAGGTGGGGAGAGGAAAGGGGGGGGGGAGCAGGAGGACAGAGGAGGTAGAGGGAACTGGGATTGGTGTGTAAAATAAGATTGTTTTAAAAATAAAAACAAATTAAGACTTCCAACAACATTGGTGGAAATAAACAGGTAGATTATTAAAAAAAAAAAAGAAAAGAAAAAGCCAAGAAAATTACAGGTACAGTCCTCAGCTATTGCTACCTGACAGTAAGTATTCTCAGCTTTCCTTTGGTGCACCTGGGAATCTTCCCATTTCATGGTATTTTCATAATGGTCATGAAGATGTTAGGTCACATGCAGACAGAAGATGGCTATCAGTGGATGCTGAAGAGGCTAAAGACGGCCCAAGACCATTTGCAACACCCAAACCTCTCCACATCAGCCTTGTAGTTGCAGCTTCTTTCCAGGAATTCTCCTTTTCAGTGGTGTAAGAATAGTTCTTTTCTGACGTTCTTATAAGCTCTCGAGTCTCAGGATATTTTTAGTTTGAACAAATGTGACAGATGAAGCTTGCCATTTTATTGTTTTTCCTAATTGTCTAGGAGGCTGTGTTCTTTTTGTTTGCATTTTTCCCCCAGTACACTGCCCATTACAGCATTTGCATACTTTCCTCTGGTTGTTTTGACCCTTTGTTATTTGGACTGTAATTACCTTCTCCCAGTCTATCATTTGTCATTTGACCTTTCTGGGGGTGACTCAGAGTTCCTGGTTGCAAACACAATGTGCTCCTACCAGTTTAAACAGAAATTAGATTCCTGAGGAGCACTGGCTAGATCACAGAAGGCCCAAGGAAAAACAAGGAGTTGATCTTTCAGATGCAATATGGTGCTAGGCATCTCTGGTGAGCTGCTCCTCATTCCTCCGGATAGCCTGACTGCTCACCCTAAGTCCCCTTGTCAGAGCACTGACTGACCCCACTGCTGGACGTTTCTCTGTCACTCAGCATAATTGATAACACCAGGCATCTCTCCTCTCCTTGCATCAGAGATTGGAACAGTGTCTCTAATGGAAAGAATGAAGCATCAAGGGTAGCTGCAGGACGGACTAGGCAGCTCAGTTCTGTGTTCACCCTTAGGAGGCAAGCTCCTCAGGCATAGGAATGCATTCCAAAGTCACCAGCCAGTCAGCAAACCTTTCTTTGAACATTTAGTACTACGCAGAGACTTAGCTCACATATATGTTTTTACTTTTCATGGAATCAAGAATGCAAATTTTCTTTATATTTTTGTGGATTGGTTCATGGTGCTAAAAAAAAAAACCCACCATGATAATCATATAATATTCTCCAACAATATCTTTCAAGACTGTTAATGACTAATGCTTTAACGGTGAGTTTTTTTTTCATTCATCTGTAACATGTTGTATTATCGAATGGAAATAAAATTTTAATGATTTTAAAAGGTCCAGCTAGTTTTCTCCTGGGAATTAAAAAGAGAATATATTATTTTAGCCAACAACTTTTAACACCAGCTTGAATTGTGTGTTAAATGATCTCTATTTTAGAAATTTCTAAAAGTCTTTGTTTCTTTTTCTTTGCAGGTCAGTACTACATAGCTTCAAGTAGTTGTATATCCAACGTTAATTTTATAATTACTTCAGTTCAGTGTTTTCTCAGCAGTTTTCAAGTTCATTCTTCAATAAATACTTTATAAGGGGTTCAAGAAGACAGGAAGATACTAGTGGGTAGCAAAGAACAGAATCACAGCACATTGTATACATGCATGAAAAATATAAAGAAAAAGTTTATAATCCCTTTATATATTTTAAAGAAGAAAGGCCTTGAACTACAATTGGAATAGCCTTAACTTTATATTCTGATATATAAAAAAATGACATTGGGATGACATTATATCTTCCCATTTATGAACACGGTCTGTTCCTGTATGTTTATGTCTACAATAGATTTATAGTCTTCTTTATGAAACTCATTCCTGGAGAATCTATAGGGTGTTATCCACATGTGACTATGAATAGAATCTTTATTTCCTATTTTAGCTTATTTTTCTGGCTGTATTTAATTCTATAATACATCAACTATATGGCTCGTGTATCATGTAAGTAATCTGTAGAGTGAACTCTACTGATAATTTAATTATTTTATATAAGGCAAGTTTGATGAGTGATAGGGACATTTTCAAAGGGGCAGTGTCTACCTTTCATTGCCCACATTGTTGTTTTTAGATTGCTGTTTCTGTAAAACAACCATTCTCCAGAGGTTTTAGTCTTCTTCGTCTGTACTATAGTAACTGTATGCATTGCCTCCTATAAAACACTAGCAACTCACTATTGACATGCTTAAAAACGACTACTGTTCATATGAAACTATGCAGCGCCTCCCATAGCTCATTTAGAACCAGATCTAAAAATTCTAAGACTTTAGAAAGCACTGTGAAAGTTCCTTTCTCTTCACAGAACACACAGCTCTAATTTCTGCTGCACATCAAAAGCTAAATACTTTGGCTGATTACGAACTCATCAGTAAACACATAAGGAAAAAATATGTAAAATTAGAATAGTCTATCAGGCAAAGCAATATCTATAAACATTATTGTACCTAATAAACATCTGATACTACCTCAGTGATGATCACAACAATGCAGACTTCTGGAGAGGTGAATTGCTTTGTTAGAAAAAGGAGCTTGGCTGCTTGGTGACGGGCCTACACCTATAACCCCAATTTAAGAGGGTGGGGCAGCATTACCGCAAAATTGGGGCCAGTCTTTGGTGCACAACAAGATTAGGCTGAACTAGATAGTGTGCCTCCACTGAAACATTCCAAAGACAGAGATCTAATAACAAGAAGAATAAAAGACAAAAGAGTCCTCCAGACCACAGTACTACAGGCAGAGGAAGTCAAATGATCAGGGTCGAGGCTGTGTTGACATGCTGGGCTCCGTGACTCCCTCGCCTTCTCCGGGTGCAATTTTCCTAAAGTGAGTGGCTTAATCTAAAGAGCATTTCAGTTATTCTCAATTTTCATGTTCCAAGAACCTCAGTTTCAAAAGGGCAAATGTGTTACCCAAGACCATGGGAAAAGGATAATATGTCTGAACTCACAGAAACACAACTATTTTAGGTTCATTGAAACCATAATTCAGACATGCTGATTAACCATAGTTAGCTCATAAAGACATTCAGCTATTGTCTGGGTCTTGGCTGATTGCAACACAACACAGGAGGTGATGATTAATTTAGCTATAAGTTATATTTCCAAGGCAACTGTACTTTGTCAAAGAGAAGTAGAGCCTTTGTTTACGTCCATACTTTCACTAGTATACACAGAAAGTTCAATGTGGGAGCACAGCATGTCCTAAGATGAGGAGTCTTAGCAATAGGGCTAAACCAGTCTTAAAACAGGTCTACAGCTGCCATTGCAAGGGAACACATTCCAGTCAGCAGCAAGGCCCATTCAAGCAGCCATTTGAGAAATTTCCAGTATGTACATAGAATGAAAGGTAAAAATGATTACACCAATTTTTGACATGAATTTTTACATTGTAGAGATTTATAAACACAAAACCCACATGTGAATATCCAAATGAAGGAAGGCTGGTGGTAGAGTCCTATTTCATGATGTTTGTCTTCTAAAATGAAATTTTAGCCTCACCAGTCCAAAATTTATCCAACACGCACAGAGAAAACCACCAAAAATGTTGGATCGTATCTCCCGTAGCTCAGTGTTTCATGGGGCCAAACCAGGCGGCTGTTTTCCTAATCAGGAAGTAACTCTGTTTCAGAAAGTAAAGCTTTGGGGAATAGTTAGAGGTTTTGAATACTCTAAATAACCTTGAATCCTTCAAAAAGTAAATTCAAGATGAAAATGAGCCATAAGCAATAGACATCAAGAATATTAAAAGAGAGAGATTGCTTCCGAATACTTATCACACATTCAAACTCTAAGGGTAGTCCACAGCTGGTAGTGGGCAGTTTGCTAGAAATCTGTTTCGTATTGTATTTTACCTTTTAAGTAGCTTTTCTTCACAGAGAAGCTGGCCACTCTCTTTTGATTGCGTCTCTACACAAGTGGATGCCCAAACCACTTGCTTTCTTAGTGATGTAAATGAGCTCATTAAAGACCCTACTATTTCCATGTCAAGGTAAGTGACTGAATTGCCAATTTCATCTGGCCTGATTTGGGACCCATTTAAGAGTAGGCCAGGAAGTTACTCACCCTTGCCCTAGACTCAAAAACGAACAAACTTTTCTCTGAGAAATAATTGGCTCCAGTGACTATGGGAGGTTAAGTCACTTTTAGTAGAGTCTAATTAGTTCACTGTTTGCTTTATTTGACTCAATTGAAGTTAAACGGACATTTGCATGACCATAAACCAGATTTCCATGTGTTGACAGGTTCATTGCTTTTAAGTGATGTTTATTAGTTCTCTAAGTTTGAGTCAAAGTCATTAACACTCTTAGTAATGAACACCATTATGAAAAAAAGCGAAACCAGTGTGGAAGGGCACAGTGAAAGGAAGCTGGAAGTATCTATCTTTGTTGGTAGCTTTGATGCAGAGACACCAGGTGACAGCAACAGTGTCATTGCACACACACACACAGTGACGATGATTAGATAAAAGAAGAGGTTTTCATACCTTGAGCTTTTTTTAAAATTAAATACCACACATTTGAGGGGCTTAAATTGGCTTCACATCTTATCATCTTTTAGCTGGTCAATGGCTTCCACATATCTCAAGCCTATTCCTAAAAGGTACATGCAATAACTGTAATAAATAGATAAAAATAGATAAATAGATAAAAAAATAAAGAGGAAATGAAATTAAAAGGGGATATGAGGGGGTCCAGAGGGTGTTGGTGGGGAGTGGAACTGACCAAAATACTCTGTATAGAACTTTGAAATTCTCAAAGAATTGATACAATTATTTTTTTAAAAGAAGTTTAGGGTCTTAATAACATCAGCCACAAGGCTGAAAGGCAAATTAAGTGAGCCACTCTGGGGGTGTTCCCACTAGAAAGGTGGATGCTTTCAGGGAACTCAGGGCCATATATGAGTTTTTTAACACAGGACCCTGAGCATCAACCCCAGTACGCTGAAATCAAATGTTTCCTTGTTGCTGATACAATTCTAGTATTTCCAATGAGAAAACTTAAAACGCAAATCCCTCCACAACACCAGTTCCTGGGCGCCCAAGGGACACCACAAGTGAGCATTCCACACATATATACAGAAGGTGAGGACACAAGACAGATATAATAAAAGAACCGCCTAACATTACCTCCAGGCATTAGGCACACAGAAAGCAAATGAATTTTGTATTTAAACTTAGATCCCTAAAGTATCCCCAGGATACCTCATTAGGTATATGCAAATATTCTCAAATCCAAAGGAAAATTATGGCATCTGAAACATTTTAAGATCCTGACCCTTTAGTAAGACATAACCAAGCTATAGTGCATACTTCCAAATGCAGTCTGAAACATGTGTGTAAGATCTCACAACACTGAGATCTTTATGCTTCAGGAAGTGTAATAGAAAATGGGAGAATATGTGCTCTGAAAGGCTGTCATGGGGGAGTTTTGGAGTGTAGCAATATCTCCATGACTCCCTTCTAACTGCAGTGACACAAGCTGCAATCCATGCAGAGATGAATTCCAACATCACAAATGCACAGGGAAAATCCTCCAGATCAAGCCTGTATCCCATCACCATTTACCTACCTTTGAGTGTTAAAGGAAAGCTCTGTAATTTCTGCCTTCACCAAAGAGCTCAGTCATGAGTGCGGAGGACAGAGGCTGATGCCCAGGAAATGAGTAAGACAATACAGAAAACCTGGGAGAAAGCTTGCATGTGGACTCACGTACGCAGGGTGGAAAAGGGATGGAAAGATGGGTACCTGAGTCAAACAAGAAAAGAGTTCTTGGCATTTTAATTCAGTTTTATTCAAGAGGACAAAGAAAAGGAGTATATGCAGATGAGGAAAAATGGGGGCAAGTGTCTTTAAAAGTAAAAAAAAAAATCCATTTCTGATAAATTACAAAACAAGATCCCAAATCTAGTTCATGTCTCAATTATCAAACTGCAAAGTAATTTCAACTGTAGTGACTTTCATCTTCCTCTTTCCAAAGGCTGCTCGGATCTACAGCATCTCAGCACAAAGTACTAAAGGGACACAGCACTACATGGTCTTCCGCTCTGACCACAGCTCCCAGCACAGACAAGAACTGCTCGGTTCAGAGTGAGCCACCGCAAAATCAGCATTAGGGACTGAGGAGGAGCAAGTTCGAGGATGAGGTCACATGAGCAGCTGGAGTGTCTTGGTCTCAGTTGAGTGCACCTTCAGCAAACACCCAGATGAGGCATTACCCTGCCCTTCAGGTGCAGGGTTACAGCTGTGTACAAGACACAGTGGTGAAATTACAAGTAGCCAATAGGGAAATACACTCAGCAAACTGGTAAACTTGTGAGAGGTGAACATGGAAAACTGGACCATATAATTCACAGAGGAGTCAGCCTGAACCAGGACCTGGAGTTGTCAAGTTAAAAAAAAAAATGCTACAGGATCAGACATTTAAAAGAAATCCTAAAAATATAATCACCAGCTAGCAAGAGCAGTAATGACCAATTTCAACTTTGATTAGTAGTGTGCATTAGTGCCCATTGTGGCACTAATACATATATACATACACCTACATACACACCCACATGTATGCATGTATGTGTATATATATTACAATGGGCATGTATATACATACACATATGCATATCTGTATATGTGTATATATTGCTTTATGGTGGTATAATTCTCTAACAGAAAAGCATTTATTAAAATGTACAGGATCACTGAGATTTAACATTTGCATACTCCCTAGAAACTATAGCCCTAACCAAGTAAACATGAAAGATCCCTGTGCCCTTCTGTAGCCATTCTCTCCTACCTCCACTGCTCCCCATGTCTCCAAGCAGCCGCTGATCTGTCTTCAACACTAAGATCAGTTTGCTTTCTTTAAAGTCACACACTACGTCATCCCATGTTGTTTCCCTCAGTATGGTTATGCTGAGCTCTCTGCATGCACATCAGTTCTTCCTTATCGGTTGCTATCTGAGATTGCTACCCAAGGGTACCCTGGCAGTGTTATTCCACAACTCATCTCTTCAGTGGATGATTGGCTGACATTTAGGTTTGTTTTCTATCAGTAAAACAAAACTTCTATATTTCACTAAATTCAAATAAAAAGGGTTCTGGGTGGAAAGGTGAAAGTAAACTGAATGTGAACTATATGCTAAAATCAACAAAAGAATGCACCAGAATCGTGAATGTGTATAGACTCACTCATTTTCATTGAAACATATAATTACGGGGTGTATTGCAATAATATAGACAAGCCTTTATTTTATTAAATATATAACTTATTTTAGAACCTCTGGTCATCAATGCCCACACACACCAACACCCTTAGTTATCTTTTTGGACTACTAAAAGTGAGTGATATGGAAGAATAGTGTTTCTCCTTACAGACCTACCTCCTTGCAGTCCTATCCCAAAGCTGCACACTTTGTATATACTGCCCTTCGTAACTACACTCGGTAAAAGTTAAATGCGAACAGTGTGCTATAACTCCTTGATTTTTTACTATAAATACACCTGTGTCTTAGACTCTGTGGGCATATTTCCAACTCCTAATTAGCATCACCACTGGTCCAACAGATTGCAAAATCCTTTTCTTACTGGCCTATACAAAGGATCAATAAAATCTTTATTCCAGAGAACATTGATTTCCAAAGATTTTACTCTACTCATTATACAATCTTCACATTACATAACCACTCATTTCTTACTGGACAACTGTTCTTATTAAGCTTAGAAATTGTTTATATATTCTAGATTTAAGTGTGTATCAAGCAAAGTTTTACAGATACTGTTTTCAAAACTGTGACATCCTAGTGATAATATCTTTTATAAAAATTTTACTGGCATATATTCAATATGTGTAATGATGAGTTTTCTAAGGGTATTGTCAACTAAATATATTGTGGAGTTTGGCCATATGCACACTCATACCCTTTCTATCCACCAATCTATGTATTGTAAAAACATATAGTTTACTTAATATGATCATCTGTATTTGATCTGTATTTATACAAATGATATAATTTTGTTCTTTTTATGGTAGAATAAAAAACACTATTTTGCAGATAAAGATGTAGTATTTATCCATTCCTGTACTGGAAAACACCTAGACTGACTACAGACTTGAATACTCTAAGCATTGCTGTGTCTCTAAAGGATAAGAATGAAGAACCCTTCATTTATATACCCAACAGTGGTACAACTGGGTCACGTGTTATTTCTATTTTTATTATTTGGAGTAAGGTCCATACTGATTTCCCTAAGGGCTAGACTGTTGTACATTCTTACCAGCAAGGTACAATGCCATCCCTCTCCATACAAATATTTTCCAGCAGTTGTTTGATTTCTCAATGTCAGCCAATATGATTGGTGTGAGATAGAATATCAATGTGGTTTTAATTTGCATTTCTTTGATGGCTAAGAATGTTTAACATGTTTTCTTGTTGATCAACTATTTCTATTTCATCTTTTGGAAACCATGTTCATTTGATTAATCCATTTATTGATGTTTAGACTTTGGTATTTACATTCGTGAGTCTTTTACATCTTTCAAATATTTATCCTCTCTCAGATATATTGCTAGAAAAGATTTTCTCACACATGCTAGACTGTGGATACATTTGATTGTTTATTTTACTGAGTAGTTTTTTTAAGAACTATTGAAGTCCCTTTCAGAATGATTTTCAAATATAAAAATGTTATAAGCTAAAAGAAATTCAGTTTTGTGACTTGGCATTTTGTATGAATTTTAAGCATTGGCAAACTATTAAGATAAGATTTCCCCTTCTAGATATTTTCTTTTTCTTATGTGTGCCACAGTGCCTGTTCGGATACCAGGTGGCAACACTGGGTGCCATTTTTTGGTTTTCACCTTCTTTGAGACAGAATCTTTCTTGCTTTTGAGCAGCATAGGCCAGGATATCTGGCCCATGGGCTTCTGGGAACTCTCCTAGCTCTACCTCCTGCCTCTTGGTGTACATCCTGGATAGAGACATGCATTACCACATCTGGTATTCATATGAGTTGTGGGTATCCAAACTCATGTCTTCACATTAAAGCTCCAAGTTCTTTTACCTACTGAATCATTTTATCTTGTTTTTTGAATTGGTTTTATTCTCAGCTCTTACGTTCTGTCTACAGTCCACTTTGAGTAATCTGTGTCTTACAGCTGATTTTGTTGCAGTGTGGCTTCCCAGTTGTTATTGCACTGATTGTTTAATAGATTATCCTTTCTCCCATTGGGTTAGGTTTTCATATTTGCTAAAAATATCAGTTGTATAGGTTTATTTCTGGATTCTGTTCTATCCTACTGATCTATTTCCTACCTTGGCAACAATCCCACACTGCCTGATTTCCTACAGCTTTAGAGTACATTTTGGAATCGGGGCAGAAATCAGCTTCCAAGGACTGAAGGTCAGAATCAGATAAAAGCAGGTGTTGTTTGGTGGAAATGCCCAAAGGATGCTGCTAGAACTCTTCGCATCTGTCCTGCTAGAGTCACAGTTTGTCCTGATGCCTCTGAAGAGCTGATGCAACAAGGAGGGCTGGAACAACCCCAACCACAAGCAAAAGCACACGGAGACCTGGTAATGTGTAGCTCAGACTCTCAGACACAGATTGAAATGAAATTGAAGCAACCAGCTCAGCATCTTTCCCTGATGCTCCCACTGAGATGACATACGAGCAATAAGCTGTGGTTACACACTTGCATGATTAATGCCTTAAAAACTCAAACCAAAAGGACACCTTTAGATAGCTACATACTGCCAGAAACAAATCTACTTGCCTAAACACACAAATAAGGCAGCTGAGACAACTTAACTGGGTAGCTCAACATCATTTTGCCAAAATATGATACCCTTCTCTGTTCCATTCTGGTCTCAGGGCCTCATAACATCACCATGGGCAGTCCCCGTGAAATTTTCCCCATCTGCTCTATTGTTCCCTAGATTGGCATGAGCTTCTATAACTACAAGACCTGTCCTTGTTAAAATACCAAACCAATAATGTACCATCAAAGCAACCAAAGAGGAAAGCACAATAGATTTACAATGTTAAAATGTATGCTTTCTGCGTTACAAAGAAGAAAGTAAATACATCACAAAAAGAAATGAAAATATGGTCACTTTCCTAAAAGTGTAAGAACAATCCTGGCTCCAAAAAGTTGAAATTGACTTGGCTAAGATTCTGATGAGCACAGTCAGAGGCAATAAAAGTTGTGGAGTCAGACTTCAAGTGGTCATTTCTCCATAGTTTGAGGGAAAGTTCATTTTAGTTGGAGTATGTTGTTCATTGGAAGTCTTCAACAGGGCATAAGACGAGAAGATTGGAGGCACGGAAAATTACTGTGGCCAGGGCAGCCTGAATGGAAAATACGTTCCACACATATGCATGGAGAAGTTGGTCACAGAGACTATCCTGCAGCAGCGTTGCTTCACTTGGCCAAGTTGGAGCCATGCTGGGGTTTGATCCACTTAGCTCTGTGAGTACTGAACAGTTAATCTGGGATTTATTTCAGACAGGATACATACATAGACAGACAGACAGATACACACACATACACACACACACTCACCACAGGAATGTTCCAAAATATTAAAATACAGAAGTGGCCATGCTATTTGAAGAGTAAATCCTTCATGATATGCCTAGTGCTAGAGTCCCAAATCACATCATATGTGACTGCTTATGGGCCACTTCTATTGCATGCATCTTTCATGTACATTGTTTTACCTATACTTTAAACACATGGATATCAGCAACAATCATGTGGCTTTATTTCCAATTCAGACTGAGTTTTTAAAAGGCACATCATAATAAGAGTCCATGAAAATAATAAATTTCACACCCGACTTTCTGTTCTTGACTGACTTCAACATTAATGGAAAGACATTTGCCATGTGTATTTGAAGAAAACTAAATTCAGTAGTAGGTAGCAGTGGGAAAATTAAACCATGTGGTTTAAAATTATTTTGTTACTCAATCCCTTTGTTTGTGGGATGCCTTGATTGGTTTTACCAAAGCACATTTTAGCAGCAACACTTTATCAGCTGTAACAGCACTGGAACACTCCTTAGGAGCGTACTAACCTCTCCCTCACTTCCGGGCTTCAGAGAGACAACTTAAGAAAGGAGAAGCAGTAGGCATTGCAGTCTCCAAACTCTGATATGGAAACTCAGTTGTGAGAGCATAGGCGAAGAGCTTCCACGCTGTCTTCCTAAGTTTATTCATTGATAAAGATGGAAGAGCCATTGCCTATATTGGTTTTATTAATTGTGGTGGTGGAAAGTACAGACTTTTTATACCAATAAATGAATTATACCAAAAATTTCCAATAAGCATTAATGTTCTACTATTCTCTTTCCTCTGCTATTAGTGCAAAGTAAAACAAGCTTTACAATGTTCTTCTTTCTTGGACTCTTACAGTTATCTACCATGTACTATGGAAAAGAACAAGAATAGAAAGATAAATCATATTAATACATTCCTGTATTAATGCACCTCTATAATAATCCAGTACTATTAATGGAAACCTGGGTTCTTCCAAAATACTTCTTTTTTCAATACTCCAGTTCTGTGTATTCTTTCTGAAACCTTTCTGCTTGCTAGACTTTAGGCTTGACTACTTTTGTCGTTTAGATTTAATAGATGATATACTACAGGAGATAGCATAGAAAAATTATGGTGACCTCAGAGAAAAGAGAATAAGAAATAAGATGTATAATATACAGAATAGAATAGTAGTCTCAGTGTCTGAGATCTGTGTTTAAATTCATTACAGGATGCTTGTTTCTTGCCTGGAATTCACATGGGTCTTCCCACATTGAAAATGTAGACACTATGCTTATTCTCTCTAAACCATCAGAAATTATGAAAGTCAAATAAAATTGTTTGATAAGTTTTCTTATGAATGCTAGATAACTTTTAGTGATTGAAAAGGTTTGTTGCTATTTGAAGGCAAATAGATACACCATGGTTACTGATTCCATACTACCATGCTGTCCTTATGATGCCCCAACAACGATGCTAATGTAAAACTTCCACATATCCAATAGCTTCAGAGAATGCTGTCCAGTGCCATTTAACACCTGAGGACCAGACTAAACATGATTCTATCCTGTGGAGTGAACCAGCAGATACCGTCAACAGTATCTCTGCCAGCTTAGCTCCTGGAAAAGTGAAACCCCCCATAAACTCTAGGCTTGAATGGGGCACTGTTGGTACCTGCATTTTCCAGGGTACTGGTTAGCCATATATGAGTTGATAGCCAGCTGACTGGCAATAACACATTAGAATCTTTAGAGAACTATAGTCCATATGCTTTAACCAGTGGGAGTAAAGGCCCTCAGTTATGATCACTTGTAACACACCATTGACATTAAATAGAGAGTCTTAGGAAATCGCAGAACAACAGAATAACTGAAATCAAAAATGTGGCGTTTAAACATTTCCAGCAACCCCACAGTCCTGAACATCTGAAAACGATTTGAGGGCTGGGATCAGCCAAGGAGAATGTCTAATTTCCACTAATGTAGGAAGGTCTATCCAGGCCTTGCCATAGCCACACAGACAGCAGTTGAGACAGTCTTCAAGGCTGATTCCAGCTAAATCTGCTGAAAATTGTTCCCTGGCATTCTTTCAAGTTCTTCATTTTGGAGCCATACTGTCTGAGTCCGGTTCTTAGGTGACCATTTAATAGATGTATAACTTTAGGCAAGACCGCTTTGTCTGATTTTCTTCACCTGTGAATGGAATAATAACAACACCCCCTCATTAGGGTGCTGGTAGATTAAAATGGGGGGACTAAAAGAGAATTCCACAGACAAGCAAGTTCCCTATTACATCTTAGTTCTTCTTAGTGTGATATCAACTAGTACATAAATATTCAAAATTAAATCATTGTACATTTTCTTGATACTGTGCCAAACACCACACCTTTAATTTGCATGAAATGCCATGCTGATTCTCTTACCCTTACATTACAAAGAAGCACGAGAGAGGCTGTCCCAGCCACGCTGCTAAACTAATCATGATTTTCAATGCAGTCCCTTCCTCCTTTCACAGTTACCTACCCCCATGAGGACTCACCGCCTCCAAGAGTTTCTTAGAAATACCAATGAAGCAATTACCTGTCCATAATTGTTAGGAGGGAGAAAGCTCTGAATAAGGCAAAATTCCATGCTGGAAAGGAAGGATAAGCAGTTACCTTGTCGTTTTCAAGGGAACAGTGTGTCCAAGTCATTGCCTTATTGGCAAAACCTTCTCTCTGTAGAGCTTTCTATAGAATTGAACCAAGTAAGACTATTGCAAAGAAGACAAAGAGTTAAGAAGATACTTTATAAACAATATAAGACAATACAAAATAGCTTTCTCGTTGTCGTGAAGGTCTAGGTAAAGGAATTCATCAACCGATATAAGGATGGGATTATAAGTAGAGTCTCTGGTCTAATGAAAACAAAACAACAAAATCTTTCCAAAATCAAATGCCCATCTTGAAAAAAAAATGCACTTAGATGATGGTGAGAACTGCCTCACCTAAACTAGATTTGAGTATCAACCACTTTGCCCAAGAAAACTACCTGTTACTATGGTAGGTCAACTAGGAATAAAAAGATCAAGTAAGCCCCAGGAGTGACAAATAAATACCTGAAAATATTTTGGCTTTTACTATCTTCTTTGCTGCAGCCCTGAATCCATCCCAAGGTTAGAAATTATGACCAGGTATCCCATCCAATAACAACTCACCATGGCATCAGTCGCTCTACTGTTTCATTCCTCCTGAGTATACCACACCTTCCAGATCTAAAACTAAGCAATAAGGACTATATACCTCACTCATAGCATTTATGTCTCTGAAAACAACTTAGCTCATTGAGGCTTCAAGCTTCTTGTCCCACCCTTCAATGATAAAGTTTAGTCTCCTGGGCTAGGGATATACTTAAGGTGGTAGAGTACTTGCCTAGCATATATGAAGAGCTAGGAGCCATCCCTGGCACATAAGCCAGGCATGGTGGCTCATATGTGCTATCCAACACTCAGGAGGAGGCAAAAGCGGAGAATCAGAAGTGCAAGTTCATCCCAATGTCAATCTTAGACTACATGAAGCTCCATCAAAACAGAAGGGAGGTGGGAAGGGATGGAGAGGAGAAGGCAGGCAAGATTTAGATTCTTAATAGCAACCGATCAAACTGAAACCATCTTTAGACTAAAAGAAAAAGAGTCTTTCCTCAGAAACGATGCAATTCTCAAGTCAGAAAAAAAGTAATGAATAAATTAGTCTTGCGATTTTTCTTTCCTGTCCTTTGGTGTGACAGGGGAGGATTCACGCCCATTTTAACACATTCCTCCCTCACACATCAACCTAAACAGCAAACTGTTAGTGAGGTCATACTGGGAAAGGAAAATTCCAGCATTATCACTTTTAGTGAATGAAACAAGAAACTGTCTAAACAATGTTTAATTCAGAAATCATTTCTTTTGGCTTTCACAGTAGCAAACACTAAGTCAGATTCCCATGAGAGCACCAATATGGACTGTGGTGATATTTTGTTTGTGATCTAACAAATAAAGCTTGCATGAAGACCAGAGTGTGGAGCTAGCCACTAGTTAGCCATAGGGGACAGGCAGTGGAGGCACACACCTACAATCCCAGCACTTGGGAGGCAGAGGCAGACAGATCTCTGTGAGTTCAAGGCCAGCCTGGGCTACATGAGACGGATCCAGTCTAAAACAGAAACAGAGACAGGCAGTGATGGCTCACACCTTTAATCCCAGTACTTGGGAGTCACACACCTTTAATCCCAGCACTAGGAAGGTGGAGACAGGAAAGGATATGGATGGACAGAGAGAGGAATATAAGGCGGGAAGACACATTCAGTCTAAGGATTCCTAGAGACAGGGTTGTCCATTTGATACAAGGAGTCAGTAGAGGTAAGAATTAGTGGTTGGCTGCTCTGTTTCTCTAATTTTTCAGTGTTTATGCCTATATATGACTCAGGGTTTTTATTATTAATCCCAATTAGAATTCACACTACAATGGACACATTACTTCCCCATCTTTTCTAGGTCTTGACAAGAACCTCAGGTCAAATCTGAAGAGCCAAGACATGGCATACTGTCAGGTGACCAAAGCCTGCAATAAAAAGACACAACTTTGGTTCTTGAGAGAACATGACTAAGTGGTTAAGAGAGTATATTGCTACTGTGAAGGACTTGAGTTCAGTTGCCAAAACCTATGTTGGGCAGTCCAGCACCAGGGAATCCAATGTCCAATGTCTCTGGCCTCCACAGGCACCTATAACAATGTCCGGACACAGAAAAAAACATACATGTGTGCATGCATGCATGCATGGGTGTACACATACACACACTGTCAAAAAATAAAACAAGAAAGAAAGACCACATCTTTCCAGATTCTGCAACCCTATACATCAACTGTACCTGTAGGAAGCCTTCATCTCACCCTTCTCATTTCCACAACCTTCTACCTACAGATACCAATTCTTTCAGAATAAAAACACATGGATTAAATCCCATACTTCTTAATTTAAACAAGTAGACTTCATTTTCTACACATCTTCTCAATCCTTCCCATAATGCAAGAGGTAAGGAAGATAAGGATAAGGACAATGAGTATATCCATGTGATGGGCCAGATCTTATTCTAGTAGATTTGTAATGTAACTGTTTACACTCTGCCATAGGAAGGTAATGTATGGTTTATGAAATACTTCTTCTAAGATCTGACTATAAGCATGGCATGTGGAACAATGTGATTATAGGCTACATTTTGTTAACTCTTAGAAATTCAAAATTTAGGCTGGGGATGTAGCTCAATGGTGGCAAGGTCATCTGGGGTATGTAATATCCTGGGTTCCTCCTTAGCATTTCCAAAAAGAGAGGAGAACAAGAAGAAGGAGAAGGAGAGGGAGGGGGAGGGGAGGAGGAGAGAAGGTAGGAAGGAAGGAAGGAAGGAAAGAAGGATGGAAGGAAGGAAGGAAGGAAGGAAGGAAGGAAGGAAGGAAGGAAGGAAGGAAGGAAGGATCCAAAACATACACAACTCTCAAGTTAGAATTTAGCCAATTCCCTCTTTGCAAAACTGGATCGGGGGAGAGGAATTTGGCTAGTCTAATAATTCAAACCCATCTGAAGAGAAGTATCTCTGTGATAGCATATGGAGAGTGGAACTCCTGCAGCTAAAGTGAATATTTAAACTTATGCAACTTGAGCTATTTCTATTTTTATTTCACATAAAAATTTATCATGTGAAAAATGTACCTGCTCGTCATCATTTTCATTTTAGACACTCTGAAATATCTAACTGTTAAACACCTAAGTTCTGTGTATTACATGTAAAAAGTAAATGAAACTCATGAAATAAATTATAATTGAGATGCGTAAAATGATTATCAGATCTCAAGAAAAAGATCAGAAAACAGCAGAAGGTAGGTGCTCAATTTATGAAAGAAAAATGCAACTCTACTTTTTTCTTAATCAAATCACAAAATCAGTTACACACTGGGTCACTTGTCACAGGATATGAGCACTGCAGGAGACTAAGGAAAATAAGAAGCCTGGATGGAGGCTCCGGTCCAGATTCCATCTTCCCACTGCATCTCCCAGTCTCTTCCAAGACGCTCATCTGTGTCTGTCTTGCTCTAAGGGAACCAAGGGTAACCTGCTTTGTTCTATGCTGCCCAACAGCTTTGAAAATAAGCCAATTTTCTTTATATTCATTCAAAACCACCCAGAAGGCTAAACTTGTCTTCCTACTCCATGGGAGCGTTTGCTTAGCTTTAAATAACGGGTACCATGGATTATAAACTTCAGTGTTCCAGACAGCTCCAAACTGTTGGTCATGGCATTCACCCTGTACGCTTATATATCAGAAATCAAATACGAGGCATGATTTACAGTTCAATACCGTGTGAGACATGGACGGCTGCATGAGTCCTGAATTCTGTGAGTGCTGAACTCTTGGTGTCAGAAATGATAGTGTGTGTACCTATGGAAGCCCTCACACCCTGTTCACTTCTAAATTAAATGGGAGTCCTTTTCTTTCTTTTTTAAAAATTATATAACAGATAGAAAACATTGGAAAATGTCATAACACATAATTTTCTTGTTTACTATTTTCCAATAGAGTATATAAATAGAGCTAGAGTGTAAATACATTGCTACAACAGGGCTGTGCTAGGATATCTCTTCTCAGCCATAAACTATCAATTTTTAATACTGGTCTTGCTGAAATATGTCAGAATAGATGTCCTTCAGAATGTCACTCACACATGAGAGATGTCAAATTTAGGATGGGGGTGGCTATTACAAGGAAATAATTCATGACTGTGTAGTAATTCATGATTGCAGACCCTAAGGTCTGCAGTCAGAAATCTGAAGGAAATCCAAGAGAAGGGATGGAGTAAATTTAAGTTCTAATCCAAAGGAAGACAATCAATACTCAGGCTCAAAGGAAAGCAGGAAGAATTCTTTCTTTTCATTCCATATTATACATAGATGGGACGATACCTTCCTACATTGAGGGGAATTATCATTTGCTGTCAATCTACCAAATTCAAGTGTTACTCTGATCAGTAGTCACCCACATAGACTCACCTAGAAAGACCCATCCAACATGAATACATTTTAACTATTGTTATCCCAGCAGCCACAACTCTGTCTTCAAATAACTCATACTCTGAGGTATTGGGAATTAGGGTTTAAATTATATTTTGGGTTGACATAATTTAACCCATAACAGAGACCTCTGTCTACATAAGTGATGCACAGAAAGCCATTTCTCAAAGGGCACAGAGATCAGAAATGCTGCATCTATAAGTGGAAGAGCATCAACAAGTTAAATGAGGAAGAACTTTTGTGTTTCCTAAGGAAAGACTGGCCACCGTCAGTCTATTTCTGATGTCTATAGGCCAGAAATGTGAGTGATATACTTTGTGGTTCTTTTGTTGCAGAAGCCCTACAGCACAAATACTGTCTAACACATCAATCTATACACAGATGGAGATTCCCAAGGACCTCTTAAGATGCAATCCAAGGAATTGTTTTCTAAACATCCTTGTCTATCTTCCTCAGAGAAAAGCAAGGTGTTTCTATAGTACACATCTGAGTGGATCAAAAAGGGAGAAGAGAACATGGCAGAGGTAGCAGAAACATCAGAATTCACCCACAAAGGCCCCATTTGGTTCCATCCCCTCCCAGCTTCTAAATTCCCTGACCTCCTGACATAGTTCAGTTTAATAGACCCGCATCTGTAATAAATGATGGTACCATTCACTAAGCATGTGCCATGCACCAGGAAGTGACCAAGGAGCCTTTATACGTGTCATATTATACCACGTCAGATATTATGAAAGACAGAAAATCTTATTAGGTGATGGAAACAGAGCTCTGCATGAACTCAATAAATTAGATTCTGATTTGAAGACCAAGAATCTATGGACTCGAAGTCTCAGTTCAGGACTAAATTTGATATTTCTAGATCAAAAGGAGAAGATGGAATCTACAGCTTAGAAAACTATGAATAAATTGCAATGCCAATGATGCAGAAAAAACATCACAACCCTTACTTGACAATCATTCCTCAGAGTGTTTCTTAGGGAGACAGTTTCACGGTGAACTCAGTACAGAATAAAACTCCTTACTGAGGCAAAAGAACCCATGCCTCACTTCTGGGTTCTTACAGGGGATAATACTCTAAGCCATAAAACAGATAATCCTGGAGGACTGTTCTTTCTCCTCATCTACTTTCTAGTCTCATGAATTCTGAAAGACTGTTTTCTTTAAGCACTGTTTGGCATCACTGACATTTAATGAACTAAAAATTTTGAGCAAATATTGTATTTTTTCTAGGATCTTCAAGTAGGTTGATGTTGTAAGCTTTAGGCTTGTGTTAGCATTTATGGCAGCCACTGTTGCCCTCAGAATTAAAGTTGAAGTTAACCTAATATGCCAGACAGAGAGTCTCCTGTGTTACCACCACGTGCAAGCATTCAACACTAGAATCGTTCATTCAAACCTGACCTCTTCAAATTTTAATGTGAATGCAAGACCCATAGAAGACTTTTAAATGCAAGTCCTGATTCCACAGGTTTCAAGTGCATCATGAGATTGAGTTCCTTAAGGGTTACTAGATGCAATCCAACTGGCCCTCTGATATTACTTCGACTATCTCAGGGTCAGATGACGAAGTTCATAAAACCCTTAGCACTACCAATGAGTCCTTCAGTTTATGCAAGAATAACCCTGTCTTCTAGTTCCTACTGGACAACTGCTTCTCATATACTGAACCTAGGTCACACATCAGCTCCTATGTGAACCTTCTGCAATCTCTTCCGGAGACACAGCTACTCCTTCCTGTGGGTCTTCTGTGGCTTTTGAATATTATATTGCTTCTAATTACAGACTTAAATTTTTATTCATGACAGACTTTATCCCCGGAGGTCAAGGTTGGCATAAATCATGTCCTCTTCTCCTTCAGAACAGCTAATCAGGAATAGGTGTTAAAGGAATGGGTGTTAATGCAGGTTAGCTGAATGGAATAACCAGACATGGGCGGTGATATTAGAAATTTAGATCCTTTCAAGATAAGCGGTTCATCTTTGGTTCATCTTTCTGCCCTCCACATTGTGATTGGTTCAACATGATGCCTACTACTCACTTTCAAGATTCTCTTCAACACACACTATCACTCTTTGATGGACCATAGTTTAAAATCACATAGCTCTCCTATCAAAAATAGAATCCAGGAAACGATACCTTAATTTGAGGCACTCAGAAGCAGTGGTGCCTTGAGCAAATCACTATTCTCTCTGTCTCGGCTTCTTTGCAAAGAGTTATACTAAAGTCTTCCTACTTTTTCTGGGGTTAGAAGAGTTAATAGAAGAACCACGTGGAGCATATGGGGAACTTACTGAAGGCTGTCTGCTGCTGCTGTGAACTGTACAGTGTATTGGCACGCTCCCTCCTAGCAAGAGAACTTTCCTAAGCTGCTCTGATTCTCATCAGGCTCACAGGCCCCCATAGGCATGCTTCCTCCATCACCTGCATGTGCAACAGTGTGCTTCTGGATGTATTCTGATTTTGCATTCTTCCTTGTCTCAGCTCATCCTTGTTCCTTCGGTGATGCTGCCCAAAAACGTAATGGCCATTACCCTTCCTTCACGGTGCTAAAGCCCCTCTTTCCCTTTTTATACAGGCTCTGAGCTCATAAGGAAAACATTCACACACTGACTCTAATCTCTGTTTACTGAAAACTGTCTTTATTACATGGTTGGAATTTCATTTCCATTCACTTGTTTTATAACTGTCCATATCATTACCTTTCCTGACTTCTCAGATGGCCCACAACAAATGTCAGAGGCTCTTTCTCACCGGAAAGAACATTTCAGTGGTGGAGAAGCTACCATCCAACCCAGTTGTTCCTCTTCTGTCAAGCAAGACACAACCCATTATCATCAGATTAAACACGTAAACAAGGAGCTCTTCTGTGTCCTCTCTTTCCTATAACTATTAAATTATACTATTTCTGGTCTCAAGCATGTGGGCTCTGACAAGATATGTAATGCATTGTTTCCATATTATATTTCTGAAAGCCTTTCTATTAGACACGTAACTTTGGAAAAAAGAATCCAATTTCCGTGACACCAGTACTGATGACTGCAAAGGAGAAGCTGGTGCATGATTAATGCAAGAAATAAACAACACAGAACTCCTATCCATCACCAGCTACATAATCAAAGAAAATGATTTAACATGACTTCAAATTATAGCAGAATGGATGTAGTGGTGTGTTTCAATTTAAAGAACATACTCACAGTACATCTACTAATTTTTCAATAATTCCCTGCCTTAACATTCCTCAACACTGGTCAGTCATAAATTGGTCCCTGTCACTGTAAGAGATCTTGCACTGTTAATATAAACAGAGAATGCTTAACTCTAAAATGAATGTGCTGAAGATGGCTGTAGATGGCTTCCCTAGCATGCACAAGGCCCTGGGTTCAAAATTCAACATGATGAAAATTGGAAATGGTGGTATATGGCTGAAATCCCATTACTGGAGAAGATAAGAATTGCAATCCAGCCTTGGTAATATGAAGCCCTGTCTCTAAAACAATTATTTTATGAAATCATAGATATGTTAAGGGTAGTAACAGACTATTGAAGACAATCATTATATCCAGGTCCTCACTATTACATATTAAATGAGAAAATACACTGAACCAGACCTGCAGCTTGATATAAAGCACTTAGAATACAGAAATATGAGCCACAAAGAGATTATCAATCCTCTAGGGAAAGCAAAGAATAATTAAAAATAGAAAAAATGTGGGTGAAAACACAGGCCGGGACCACAGAACAAAGCTCTGTAAACTCTTTCCCGGCCTACAGGAATCTCTGAATGAAATGGTGGCTCCTCTTACTTTCCAACCATACCCAACATAGCAGAAAAATGTGGTAGGTCCACCCCAAAGTCCTCCGTGTCTCCTCCCTGTTCTTGAAATCCCTTCATCCTTTACATAACTTGGAGGAAGCTATAAAGACAGCCCTGACTTTTATGTATAGCTCATCTTTCCTGTTATTGTGTCCAAACACAAACACTTCCCAGAAAACCCTGCAACTCAAGATCAAGTGTCATTTTGGTTCCCCTCCATAGCATCCTGAAGCACGTTCACACTTTATTTAGTAGTGAGAGTTACAAACACACAACCACCGATCACAAATTAGTGGAATTAGTGAGCCCTCTCCAATGCAATTGGATCTGTGGCTGACTGTATATTCTCAGGTCTGTGACCACCCACTGGAACATGGCCAGTTTATCAGAGGTCAAATTCTTGAAGAAAACTGGCTCTCCTTTTGGCAGTTATCAATTACCAATATCTCTGCAGTGAGGGGGTTGATTTGGTGGCCACCTTCCATCTCTATGCTGGATTTGTCTGGTTTGAACTGAGTTCATATGTGCAACTGCCCGATTATGTCCAAAATCATGGTTTTTTTTTATAGCCATGCGTGACCTCTGGCTCCTAGAGTCCTTCTGCTTCCTCTTCCACACTGGCCCCTGAACCTTGGTAAGAGAAGGCTGTGATATAAATGTACCATTTATGACTGAGCACCTACAGTCTGTTACTCTCTGCACCCTGACCAGCTCTGGGTCTCTGTTAATAGCTGTGTCAACTGAGAAAGTAGGTTTCTTTGATGTGCAAAGCAAGTTTAAGAGATGCACTAAACTGGGGAGTTGTGCAATATTCCTGTGCCAAGGAAATATGAAAGAATATCCTCATTGCTAACACCCCAAAAATCCAACAAGCTTAGAATAAGATCTCAGTACACCCAGAAGTTTTAGCTTCAGAACCTGTACAGGCTGCTGTGAACAGATACATCCAGGAGTAACTAGGAAAAAAATGAAACCTCTCATCTATCAAGCATATTGCCTCCTTCCAGCTCCCTTTGCGGCAGAGTTCAAACAATGAATCAGACTGGTGTCAGCAGCAGTTCAGAACTTCTACCCATGAGACCTCAGTGACCTGTAGCACATCTTTCTGACCCCAGAAATATCCTTTGTTAATATTTATCACTTTGGACCAGCTTCCTTAAAAGTTGATGTAGAAGAGATTAAGAAAGAAGAAGCTGACCTTCCTCCTGAGGATGATGACAGCTGCTACACAGGATGATGCTGGCTGAAGAGAAGCACAGCCCATCTGCAGGAAGGGGGAGGAGCAGAAGCATGAAGGAATTCAGGTCTCCAAGGATATAGCAGCCTTCGCATCCAGAGTCTAACCCACAAGGCATCAGGGCCACCAAGAGTTCCTCTGAGGCTCCAATCACTTGTGAGGCAGATTCTTTCCTTAATTATTTTGATAATATTTTAGGGCCAAAACCTCAAGAGACAAGACTTGGATGATATGAATGAGGAATGCTTTGAATGCTTAGATGGAAATGAGGATTTAGGCCTTGAAACCAGGATCCTGGTTCACCACAGTGGCAAGTTCTATGTGACCCAGACAGACCTGAAACAGGGATACAGGAGCACTGGCAAGAGCATCAGCACCCAGAGGCAAGAGAATAACGAATCTCCATCCCATACTGTGCACAACAGTTCAATTGAGGAAGATCGTGGTACAGCAGATGGCACTGTGGCAGCAGTGGGTGACCCTGGTTTCAAATATAATGGAACCTTACAGCTCGAAAGCAGGGTTGGTGGGACCTTCTTCCAGCCTGTCCCACAGCACAGATGAGCAGTAGAAAGCAAGGTTAATCACACTGACATGGAAATAAGGCAACCCATGACACTTTTGTCTCACAGGTTTTTTGTTTTGTTTTGTTTTTATTAAATGGGGGATTCAACTTATTCTGTTTTTCTCATATATATATATGAGAAAATATATATATTATATATTAAATATATATATGAAACAGAATATACATATAAATTAGTATATATATTAAACAGAATTTAGACCATTGTAAGTATCTGGGATTGAATGCATTCTTTCTCAACCTCTGTCCTGTCCAGTTTTAATGTAGATACATAAAGAGTAGAACAAATACAAATGCATAAAATCTATCATCTAAACTTCAGATTATCCCCCTTTCTAGGAAGATAATCAAGGTCAAAGTGAGTTGTAATATAATTCTTAATTTGAAAAAAAAGTAAGTAAAGAGCAAAATAAAATATTATTTTTCTCTGGGGGATAGTTCCTCCATAATAAATGGAGAAATTAGGAACTATGAGCATGTTTATTTACTGGTCAAATTATCCATATTTTGTGTCAACAGAATGAAACATATCTCTCCAGTTTCATAGTAAGGGCTACAAGGCTCTAACTGGTACTTTGAAATATGACTAAATAAAAAATTCAATATACTTAGATCAAAATACATTTTAAAAGATTTAATAAATTTAAAATGGTGAGGGGGAGAGAACATATTCCCTTTGGTCTTTAACGTAGCGGGGAGGGGACCAAATAAACTTAGAAGCTGAGTCTTACCCAGTAACCTGATGCAACTGGTTTTTAGTAGAAAAGAGTTCACAAGGGTACTATGACTGCATTTTGTGAAATTAATAAAAGCAGAAATTAGAATTATCTTCTATCTCTATTTTCCTCTTATCATATCTGTTCTGCTTAAAGGACATGTTTGTTTCCTTAACAAGAAATCAACTAAAGCAAATCATTTTCAATTATCCCTACAAAGGACCTCAAACTTATCTAAGCAGGAATATCAACCTTTTTTTCTGAGAATCAATCCTGCTACTAAAACATTATCTTTATTTCTGCGTATCTTTTGAAATCATAGTCTTCGTGACTATATTTTCCAGCGTTACTCAGCAAGGCCATTCTTACTACAGTTAAAAATAAGAACGTAGTCATGGATTCCATTGACATTTGTCAATGCTTATGCTTGTCAGATATTCTGGTAGATTTCTGGGATGGGTTTATAAATCTGGATAAACCTTATTTATTTCTCAGGAAAAAATTGATAAATCAGATTTTTAAAAAAATGTTTAAAAAAAAGCAATGAAAATCATCCATGAGATATAGCTGTAGATGCCTGGTTTGCTCAGTGACCTATTACTGTCACAGACCTCAGTGATCCTATCTGGACATTTTGAGATGTTGATCTGAGAGAGCACACCCATATAGAAATCAGATATTTAATGGCGTAGCAATACAACTTTGTGTCCAATGAAAACACTTAGTAAAATAATATGCACTAAGAAAGTTTTGCAATGTCTAGCAATATAAATTGAAAAACTTAATACATATTATTAAACATATTTTCAGCTACAATGTTGTTAAAACTAAACTCACAGAAGCAAGTACACTGTGTTTGATTCTTCATTTATGTGACAAATATGGATTTCTCTACTATAAGGACCCAGATACCTCTGAACATGACTTAGAAGAAGATGGAGGAAGAGGAGGGATGAAGAGTATGAGGAAGAGGAGGAAATAGGTAGATGGAGGAGGAGAAGAAATGAGGAGGAGGAGGAAGGGAAAGGAGGAATGAGGAGGAGAAAGTGGAGGAAAAAGAAAGAGGGGGGAGGGAAAAGGAGGAGGGTGGGGAAAAGGAAGAAGGAGGAGGGGAGGAGGATGGAGCAGGAGAAAGAAGAGGAAGAGGAAGGAGGGGATAAAGGGGGGAGTAGGGGGAAGGTAGGGACACAAGCCTAGAATCAAAGGGTAGTTTTACAGCAAGAAATATTGATGACAGGAGAGGGGAGCTAAAGGATTTGCATAGCAGGTTCTAAAAAGCACTATATGAGAACAGTAAGATTAGTTCAAAATTACGTTCAAAGAACAAAGCCAATATAAGTCACTCAGATTTAAAATAAATTGCACAAAGTAACACAAGTGATAGCAAATACTGCCACACACAACAGAGGAGAAGGCTAACAGAATACCAGTGCACAAATCGCACTTGTGGTGAAGGGTTGGCTGATGGATTATCTAGAGCAGTTGTATCTGTGATGGCCAGTGATGACCGAGAAGGAACGCAAGCAGCCTCAAAGTGTGCCTGTCAGTGATTGCTACAGGAAATCCAGGCCACCTGCAGGCCCGTGAATATAACAGCCTTGACTAAAGAGCTTCAGACTCAGGAAAGTGTCTCTATTGACTGCTATCCTTGGCCCTATTGCTGTATCTTCTTCGAGAGCATCTATTTTTCTTCCTTCCTTAACAGCTCTATCGTTTACAACACAAAAACCTCTTCTGTGTAGAGAATGTAGATTTCTTCAGCCCAGTTATAAGAAGTCACAATCACAGTTATTGAGAACAACAACAGTCCCTTAAGGCACAGGAAATTGACCAGGGGGCAGCATCCTTCACACACAGCAGAGAGGTCCTGGTTATGTTTCTGATCATTTACCATATGGCTGCCTACTTCCCACGGAGAACAGTCCTTACAGTTCCTCAGACACTGCCAAATTACAAATAACCCCTAACCTATCCGTGAGCTACTCCCTCTAGGCTGTGCATGTTTTAAATCTATAAGTATCTTGGACATAAAAGAACACCTTTGACAAACGAGTGCTTCTTATCTCCTTATTTGTTAGTCTAACAGCGTGGGATGTTAGGAACTTCCCAAGGAAGTGAGTGTATCCTCAGGAAGCTATCTCCAAGCAGAGGAAGTAAACAGGCATGTTAATCTGATGTTTAAGGTCACCATGTGTTCACAGCTCTAAAGGTCAAATATTTTCAAAATCAGATTATTTGTACTGAGATAATGAATCCCTCCCCACCTCCGGGGCTGTGTCTCCTCTTTTCTGGAGAAGTTGGCTTTTCAGTGTTACAATGGAAAGGACAGTGGACAAGTAAGAGCAGTGCTATTGTTACGTGTATTGTATTGAAACAGTGTTACTGTTACTTGTATTGAAACAGTGTTATTGTTACTTGTATTGCAACAGTGTTATTGTTACTTGTATTGCAACAGTATTATTGTTACTTGTATTGCAACAGTGTTATTGTTACTTGTACTGAAACAGTGCTATTGTAACTTGTATTATATTGAAACAGTGTTGTTGTTACTTGTCACTTGTCTCACTCATTATATGAATCCCACTGAGACCCTCACGCAAAGAGCAGGCACTCAATATTGTCAGGCAAGAAAAGGTCTATCTACAAGCTCCCACTGTCCCCTTGATGGACCCAGGTGGATTTTCTAAGTTGTGAACGCCCTGCTACAGCATGTAGCATCTTCCTCTCACTCCTGTCCCATCTACCCCTACAGTAAAATCCAAGTCTCAGTCTCCCAGGAGGCCTCCCCTCTCCTCTGGGTCTAACCCATCCCTTTTCCTGTGCACCTCTTACTGTGACCACCAGATAAGACTCACTCCTGCTCTACTGTGGATTACTAGTTAACTGCTCCATCAGTGTCGCCCTGGTTCTGACTTTGTCATATTATCGGACTCCTTCAAGAATCACAGAATCCACTGAACTATTGTAAGAGATGCATGTTTAAGGTTAGGGGGAAGGAGGCAAGGCTGGAGTGCTGCAGAGTGCATGCTCTGTCTAAATGATGAATTCAAATCCAAAATGTTAAAAGTTCTTCAGGGAGAACAAACTGTATTTTAGTGAAATATTGCCCACTATGATACAACTGTATGACCCATGGCTACCACCTATTTCTGATACCACAAGTGCCAATCAAAGGTATTGACATTTACACCACACTGTTCAATACATCCCCATTTAACTAAGCTGAAGCTGCTGAACAATCTTAAGAATGAACAAATCCTACATTACAAACATGTGTAGTTGTATATAAATGAACCAGAATGTTTGCCTCTGAGACACACTGATGACTTATTGAGTACTCTTTATTTTTTCTAAAGTAAATGGTAAACCAAGAAGAAGAAGTAAATATAAGATTACTTTATAAGTGACATTAGGATATGAAAGATCAAAAATAATATAGTCTTTATATAGTCTTCTCCAAAGACTATAAAGACCCTTGAGATGCCATACTTTAAATATTACTCTAAAATGGAGGGGGTGGGGAGGAGAGAGAGAGCTAGTTTCCCTTGGAGACTGGTGTATGATAGCCTTTCCAGATTATCCAGTTTTGAAGATAATTCCCTGATGAAATTACACCTAGTTTGAATCTGAGTATATCTGGGGTTTTATCTCTAAGCTTATATACCAATTTTGTAGATCACAAATTGACGAGTTTCACACAGCTTAGACTAATCCTTGAATGCAAATTGGACATCTTGTCTTTATTAAATTAGACACACTGACTCTATTACATGCTCAAATCCCCAGAGGTGATTTGTGAAGTGTTTCAGATCTACCTAAATTCATAATTAGGCAGCAGCTTAAGCTGTAAGATCAACTCCATCATGTAGCAATGAACTACTAATTAAATTAGCAAAACACATTAAATCTCATCAGCTAAAGCTTTGCAAAGATTTCCTATATAATGCTGTCACTTTTGGAGATGGTTAAGTTTAAAATTTAATTCTAAAAGAAAAAAACCTATGAACTAATCAGCTATCACCTTTATTTACAGCTAATGGAAGTTCCAAAGACTACATCCAATTCCAGAATCTCTAAAGTCTCCACCCAACCATCGAGTTTGAGCCCATGTCATTTTTGAACTATCAGTATTTTAAAGACATTCTTAAGTGCCATTATCTTCCACTAACTCTGTACATTTTGTTCATCTTTCTATGTTTTATGATTCCTTTTATGAAATTAGACTTCTGCTCTAATTTCACTTGATTTTTAGCCTGAGTTTTATTTCAGGGTTTGCACTGTACAATCATTATCTTCATGAGAAAATTCCAACTAGAGAATGAATAACCCTGGAGGGTGGTTTGGTAAGAGCACTTGCTGTGTAAACAGGAGGACCTAAGTTTGAATTCCTATGTAAAAAGTTGGGCATAGCTGTGCATGCCTGTAACTCTAGCAATATGGAAAGCAGACAGGTGGATCCTCAGAGCTCACTGGCCAGAGAGCCTAGCCCAATCAGCAACTTTCTGATTCAGTAAGAAGTAATACATCATCACCCTATTGAGACATTTACTATCTTCCTCTGACTGCCACCTGTGAACACAAACACACAGAGAGCATGCATCTACATACTTACATACATGCACCACACACACATGCACACACTAAAAAGCAGACAAATAAACCAGAAACAATAATTCCATGGCTCTATATAAAGGAAAAACATGCCAAATATGCCAAATAATTATTCAGTGCCTTCCTGTCAAACAGTTTATAATTGCATGCCATGGATAACTTCAGTATCAATTCCCAATGGTAAGGCTCTCTGCTACGATCTGTTCATGATGGAATAATTGTCACTTGCAAGTTCACTCTCAACAGTTTAGTGTAAAAGCAACTTGGAATAACAAATTTTATCTCCTAGACATATATGATTCACAGAAAAGGTTTCTATGGATAATATTGACAATGAGGAAAAAATTATGAGCTGACAAGATAACTTCTCACATATAATTTCAAGTTGTATTTTGATAACATCTTATAAATGATTGTCATAAATTTTCACAGACTACTATGGAAGAAGCAGAGAATCTGGGAGAGAAGCCAATTGGAGAGGATCAGAAAGAGTGGCCTGTAGGGAATGCACTCCAAGGACAATATGCAAGTTACAAAACGGTGACAGTGGTGTACACTACTACACACAATTATCACATATTAAAAACTGTGACTGAGGGGAAATTTCTAACAATTACAAGACAAGAACACATAATCTTAGAATGTTGGTCTCATAGCCCATCCGTGTCACTTAGTATTTCATATGATTTTAACCCGCACTTAACTTTGAGTGCCCTTGCTCATCTTTCCAATGGAAGCATCGATGTATCTATTTGTCAAGAGCTATATGATGACAGAGCAACTTTAGATGCAGTCCTGCTCATGAAATCACTTGTAAGTACTTGATACAGGAGGCTCAACAATAGAAATTGTTTGTTGTGAGCACTTGATACAGGAGGCTCAACAATAGAAATTGTTTATTGTGAGCACTTGATACAGGAGGCTCAACAATAGAAATTGTTTATTGTAAGGGCTTGATACAGGAGGCTCAACAGTAGATATTGTTTGTTGGGTGAAGCTGGGAAGATGGTTCGATGAGTTAACTGCTGCTATCCTAACACAAGAACCCAAGTTCAGATCCCCAGCACACAAGAAAAGGCTTGGTGCAGAGTCATATCTGTCACCCCACAATGGTGAAGACCTGGAGCTTGGTAGCCAGTCAGCTTACCTAAATCAGTGAGCTCCAGGTTCAGTGAAAGAGCCTGTGCCAAAACAGAAAGTGTAAAGCCATTGAGGAAGACACGTGATGTTGACTTCCACACACATGTGTTTATGTGTAAACTCACATACATGTCCACATGCATATCACACACATGCAAACACAAAATTCATTGAAAAGTGGCGAAGATTCTCAAGGACAAGGGAAACCACCCTGAGTTAAAAGCATGATTTTTCCTTTCGTTGGTGAATCACATTAACTTTGTTTAAGAATCCACCCTAAAAGAAGTAGACAGAACACAACAGAAGAGAGAAGGATAAACAAAGCCATATGCCTCAGCACAGTCAAATCAACTCTTTCGCTACAGACCTAATTTGGACACTGAAAATGTAAGAAACCACTGACTATATAAATAAGTGGGTGGATGTAGGTCCAGGAGAATATCACGACACATTCTTTGTGAGTAGACTCATGTCACATGCCTCAAATGAAAGATTTAAAATCACTTTCTTACCAGATGTCATTTAAAGACACAATTCCATACAGCACTATCAAGGAACGCTATTCAAAGACCCATGGGGAAGAGACTAGGTAGGTTAAGGTCCTCGATTGTGAAGTCACTCGGCTGAGGTCTTTGATTGTGAAGTCACTGGGTAGGTTAAGGTCCTCAATTGTGAAGTCACTAGGTAGGTTAAGGTCCTCGATTATGAAGTAACTAGGTAGGTTAAGGTCCTCAATTGTGAAGTCACTAGGTAGGTTAAGGTCCTCAATTGTGAAGTCACTGGGTAGGTTAAGGTCCTCAATTGTGAAGTCACTAGGTAGGTTAAGGTCCTCAATTGTGAAGTCACTAGGTAGGTTAAGGTCCTCAATTGTGAAGTCACTTGGTTAAGGTCTTCAACTATGAAGTCACTTGGTTAAGGTCTTCAACTATGAAATCACTAGGTAGGTTAAGGTCCTCTAACCTTCAGAGCAGATACTGTTCTGACAAAATTCAGGATCTACCTGGGCTAAACAAACTTTCTCAAACAAGTCCATACAGTCTGGCTTGGCCTTGCAGCAAGCCCATAATAAACATGCATAAACAGAGGAAAAAAGAATGAAACACTTCTACCAGCAGAAAACAACAGGTTCTTTTTTTCTTTTTTAAAGATTACATAAGCCTTTTGTTGTTAGTTGCCGCTATTTTTTCCCTAGTGTGTTCAATCAAACACCGCTGAATCAAACTCCCACTTGGCAATTTCATAGGGGTACAGCAGCTCAAGAAAATCACTTCATTCCCAGTGTCCCAGGTATTTCTTTGTAAGTTTCTCTTTCCCATCTTGCAAGAGAGCAGGTGAAAAGGCCGAGAAGCATGAAACAATGGAGAGGAAACGTGCAGTCAAGATGGCTGGTGGTGATGCCACTGCCAGTGCAGAGAACAGTGGTGACCCTCAGACACAAGGAGAGGAAGCCCCACTGCAGTCAAAACCCCATCGTAGTGAGAGGACCTGGCAGGTACTCCTAGTCTATCCCAGAAAGGCCCTGTACAAAAGGAAATACTCACTGCAAAGTCCAAGGTTGAAAAGGAGAAAAAGTAGACAGTCTTTGTTAGTGCCACAAAACCAGTTGGTGGCAAAAAAGAATGGTGATAATTAGATGGGGACATTTTGAAAAAAAAAAAAAAAAAAGGACCATCTGATCATCCTCACCAGGTGCTACACAGGCAACAGTGGTTTGCCTGAAGCGTCTGGGCAGTGGCTGCTACTTCTCACTGGACCTCCTGGCTTCAACCTAGAACACACCGGAAGTTTGTCATTGCCACCTCTACAAAAGTCGCTATTAGCAAGGTTAAAATTCGCTAACTCCCTACAGATGCTTCCTTCGAGAAGAAGCAGTTGTGCTTGTCGGGCACCTGGAAGGAGAGATCTTCCACATGGAGAAGTACCAGTTAACAGAGCACGGCTGATCACGATGATGTGGACTCACAGATTTTGCCCAAGATCAAAGTTGTTCTTCAGCTTCATGGATAGGTGTGATCTCAGTTCGCTCTGACAAATGGGACGTATCTCACAAACTGGTGGGCTAAAAGTTAAACAGCTTCGTATGTTAACAAACGAAGGTAGGTTAGAAGATAGGAAAGAAGGGAGAGAAGGAGGGAGGGAGGGAGGGAGGAAGGAAGGAAGGAACTGGACAGTCTCCTATAGCTTGAAAATCCTAGAACTGTGCAGGTGACTAGCCTCATAGCCAACATTTACAGAACAAGCACCAAACTTGACCCATCCCTGAGAATAGCTGACTTGGCTGTGTTTAAAGCGCAGCGAGCTGAACTAACTTCATCTTACTCCAGAGCAAGGGAGAGACTGGTTTGTTGAGATGTTACCTACAAAGCCACATCCTCACGCCATGTGCAAAGCACAGCTAGCTTTCCAGGAGACTCCACTACAGTCCACTGACTCCGCTCAAGGCTGCTTGGTGTGCGCCCCCAATCAATCCAATCATTAGATGTGACTTTCACTGTCTGTGGTTGACGGTCATTCTTTTTAGGATAAAACACTTGAAAAGATGGGAATGACTTCCAAGAGTAGAACATGAAGAGCAGAAATGGCAGGAAAAGTGCTGTGACTTGCAAGGTCAGCATGCAGATTATGCCGGGAGGATGAAAAACGCAGATTTCTATACTTGAACCTAACCCCCCTGTGGCATTGGCTCTCAACCTGTGGGTCAAGCCCCCTTTGGCAGGGTCACAAAATTATATCCAGCATATCATATATTTATACTATGATTCATAACAGTAGCAAGATTACAGTTATGAAGTGGCAATGAAATACTTTTGTAGCTGGAGGTCACCACAACATAAGAAATTGTATTAAAGGGTTGCAACATAAGGAAGGTTGAGAACCACTGCCCTATAGTATCAGAAAAGCTTGAGTTTCAAGTATCATACTGAATATAATGGGCTATACAGAAAGACTCTATCAGTTATCAAGGAGCACTCCATGACTCCAGCCATGTCTTAGGAGTGTGTGTCTCAGCCACGGTGAAGATACACACAATGTTTACAAGAAAACATTCCTTGTGGTTATTAAAAGGCATTCTTAGCTAAGTGTTAAAATGCATACTATGAAGCTAGCACTTGGGAAAGCAAGGCAGAGGGACTACGAGTTTAAGGTCATCCTAATCTACAGAGAGAACCTCTAAATCAAAGATTATAAAGATGCTTTTTCTCATGGATTTAACAAGCTTTACTAACAAATTTAATGGAACACATCCTGTGTTGTGCCATCGTCAAGCAGACACTACATACACACACGTTGGGCACACCAGACCGCTCACAGGCTACTTCTGTCTTGCAGGTCAAGCCATAGCTCCAGAGCAGATCTTACTACTTCCTGCTGCCCTCTAAAAGTTTAGAGGCAGCAATTTCAAGCTGTTTTTACTGTGATCTACACAGGAATCTGCAGAAGAGTCAGCTCCTTCTGCAACTTTCCCCACTGTACAGTTAAAAAGCACGGTCCTCTCCTCAATGATTGCCCTTGTGTCTGCTTAGAGTTAAACCTGCTCTATCATCCTTCACCCAAGTTAAAAGCAGATGTGAATGTCCTTCTCTTCACCGTGCACAACGTCCTCAATTTATCCCACCACACACTGTAGAATAGAATCCATGTTTTCTAGTAAGGAACACAGCAGGTACCATTAGTGATGTGACAGAGGTCAGACTCTAACTCACACAGTTATCTACACCCATTGCCACAGGCAACAACAAAAATCGGGGACCAATATAGTCCTCCCACTTCCTCCCCATCCCACCTGTGACAGCTCAGTACTACCATATGATGTTTGGGGCCCAACTGCTAATGTTCTCAAGAGCTCAGGGAAATTAATAATGTATACTATTTGTTTACTAATCAACCTAGATCTTAAAACTGAGTCATCCTGTGCTCGCAGGATATAATACTGACGAAGTCAGAGGTAAAAATAATCAGGAAAGGGCCATCAAACAAACCACTGTGAAAAGTCAGCCCCACTCTCGCCAGTTTCCTTATCATGGAGAGTTAAACAGTGGGGCTGGAGAGATGGCTCAGCCCTGAAAAGGACATTCTCCTCTCCTGGGTTCAGATCCCAGCACCCACATGTGGTGGTTCACAAATGCCTGTAACACCAAGTCCTGGGAATCCAGTGATTGTACACACACACACACACACAATATTTTTAACTTAAGGTTAAACATAATTCTTGACAATGGTGGGGAAAGAATCAGAAGATAGTTTTAAAGAATCCCTCTGTCATCTCTGTAGGAAGTTGATGCCCTCCTTCTGTTACTATACTGGAGCATTGCCAAGAAAGGTCACCTGGTATTTTCCAGAAGGAAGCAACTCACACAACATCAGGTAAATCTACCTGTGGAGGTCAGAGACTATGCCACCCTAATCATTCATCCTGAGAAGCAGCCTGAGGCCCTGTCATTTGTGTGGGGGAGAAAATTAGCCCTGGCTATTCACCAGCCTGCGCAGGAGCATCTGTGCGGCAGGCAGCCCTTGCGTACACGTCCCTGAAGTAAATGCCCACACTGCATTTATTGTTTAATATTTTAAATTTTCACCGACCAGAAACATGTAGACAAAAAGGATCTTCATTCTTTACATGCCCTCTCCATCTCTCTCAGTTAGCAAAAGTCAACACATTCCTTTTTCTTATTTTTCACCTCTTCAACTATAAATGACATCTGCACGGAGATTAGGCTTCCTCTCCTAAGGTATGGAAAGGCTCTCCACACCAATTTAGCCCATTCTGTTTCAAAAGAATATAAAAATTTCTTAGTCTTTTCTCCTTGGTATTATTTTCATAATGTCAAAAATATAATCATGACAACATATATAAAACCTTGCCTCTCCCTGGAAAAACGAAAGAAAAGAAAGCTTGAGGTGCCCTGGGTTTCTTTATTTGATTTTTAAACATAGGGAGCAATGTTTTTAAATGCACAAAATCCTAGAATCTCCTTTCTTAATTCTTTCAACAAAACATCTACGGTTCAGTATTTCCAATGTTTAAAGGGAAAAAAGAATAATGAGAAAACACAAACACAGGCAAATGCAATTATTTAAGTTTATCTATTTCTATAGACACATGGGTGTGGCAAGATTAACTGCCGCATCCTAGTGGGAAGGACTGAGAATCTCGTAAAAGGAATTTCTAGCTGAAGAGAGCCACTCTGGATAAATGGAAGTCATTTTCATTCTGCATTCTAGGAATGGAGCTGCCAAAAGCAAGAGGCTATAACCAAACAGTTATATTCAGCTGCCTCCACTGAATTTCAAGAGTGATCAAATGCCCCCACTTAACCTAGCAAGCGGAAAATTAAAATTGGATTGCTACCTGGCCCTTTGCTGTGCTGAGTGGAACACACCAATCCATCTGCCTTAGGAGCTGCTGATGCACAAGAAACAATACAAGGGTCTAAACACAAATGAATGCCATGCGGCCATCCAAGTCACCTATACATTGGCCTGAGGATAACGAGCCCGTGGAAGGTCATTCTGTGCTCCCTGACACCGGATGAGACACATGGGAAGAGAAGAATCACCAGTGGAGGAAAAGAATCAACATCAGCACATAGATTTTAGTACAGATAGACAGAACGTAAAGAACTCAAAGGGCCAACATCAGCCTGTAGGCATGATTCCTGATGTTAAGAGCAGCAGACACTAAGCCCCCAAAACAAAAACTCAAAACAAGCTTCCTTAGCACCCTGTGCATTTGAGAAAATCAGGATGCATAAAATATGCAAATCAACTGACCCTGTTAAAAAAAAAACTTCCGGCATAAATGGCACATAAACGACCTGTGTTGAATAATTAATCTAGAGGGAACCCTTATTCAGAGAGGAAACATCCATTGTGTTTCACATTAAAACAAAATAAATGGGTTGACTTTCTACTAAATATCATAGAAATAATTCTTCGCTCAATTAAGTAATAGCTCAAAGCTTCCTGGGAAGCAACTGAATTCCAGCATGTACTGTAGAAACTGCTGTGGAATCCTTGACCGGGTGTGGGTGGATAAATGTTTGCCTTTAACACAACGTCTTTCACATATTATTTAAATAATAAAACAAAGCATCTTTGCATATGCCCAACTTCAGGCATTAATTCAAGTCCCCCACACGTGACTGACCCTCTTGTCAGCATCATCCTGAACTTAAGGAACAAAAATGTGTTTTGCACATTTTTGCAGGAACTTTCAACTTGTATCAAAGGCTCTTATATCATACCACTTTACCATAGTGGAAAATTGGAATATGATGTCATAGTGGTTTCTCTTGAGTCAGTCTATCACATTTTCCCAAAATAATAGCATCTGCCTTAACATTAATACACTTAAATCCCACAAAGTCAACTTCAATGAAAGTACCAACAATGCAGCCAAAATGAACTCTAGGAGGTCACTGCCCGCTCCTTTTTAAGATCTGATAGAGTCTCATACAGTCAACTGGAGGTCAATCTCCCACATTCTCTTCATCTTTCAAACAATCAGCTCAGTGAGGGAAAGATGAAATATGAAGACCAGAGGTGCCTACCTTCGCTGGTGGCCACATTCTTCTGGGCTTTGGTTGGCGTGTGATCTGTACTTGAACTCACGTCGGATGAGATGCTTGAGCTGCCCTTGCCTGGAGCAAAACAAGAAAGAAAAAGAGCTTCTGAGCCTCGCAATCTCAGAACTGGACCATGCCTTTTACTCAGCTGCACAGCAAGCCCCTCATTTCTAAGTACACAGCTCTAACACAAAAGATGGAGCTCATTAAAGGGTTTTGACTTATGTATTAAATATCTTTGCAGAAATACCTGACCCATGTTGCAGCAGAACTAAAGCCCTCTTATAACAGGGCCTAGTTATAAACTCAGACAAGGCTAAAAGACATGGCCAATGTGCTAATATGAGCCTGTGTTGGGATAAATGGGAATGAACAAGTCCATGTGGGGAGCACATCCACTGCATTAACACTTTGCACCGCATGGCACTGTACATAAAGGAATTTCAGAGTGAAGGATTACCAGAGAAGCAAGAGCTCGCTGGCTCCAGGAAGCATATTCTACTCAAGAAGATGCATGTGAATGCTTGGCATCGTTTTGGGTTGCCATAAGCAGTACAGAGGTGCTGCTGGCACTGGAGGCCAGGGTTGCTCCAAAAGGCTTTGCAATAGACAGGGCAGATCCTTTACTTCAGTTGAGATGTCTGGTCGACCTGGTTTTACCCAAGTCCAGGACTGAGTTTCCACACAGGGGAAGGCCTAAGATCCATGGCAGGAGATTTCAAAATGCTCCAAGTTACCCATGTCCTTGCTGATACCCAAGATTCCCATCTCCTCCCTGTAATTTAAACATACCTGTAATTTTAATTAGCAATGTTGAGGGGATTTTGGCAATGTGACTAAAGTTCCTAAATTAAGAAACCTTTATGTAAGCAAAAGGAAGGCTATCTTGTGTAGACCCGACCAAATGAGGTAAGTGCTTTCAAACAGTAAATGTGAAGGTCAGTGTGAGGCTTATCATACATGGCAGCGAAGTGAATTTGGTCAACATCATCTGAGAAGAGAAGAGGAACCCAGATGTCCACAAAGAGCATGGCTCTGGCTAATATTTTGGTTGTGGCTTTGTACCTGTGCAAAGGACTCAGTTAATGCATACCCAGAATTCAACTCCAACTGTGCAATATTTACCTGTGCTGAATTCTCTTATATGACAGTGACTTTTGCAGTAACAGAAAGCCCACTAACTATATTAAAGGTGCAATTATTTCATCCCACAAGTTACAATCAAAAGTTTACAATGCACCAAGAAGCACTGTTTTCTAATAGTCTGCCCAATGGTATATCCAGTGCATTGGATATTTACTGTCTACCAAACTGTTGAACTCTTAACTCCCAAGGACACAGCCTTAAGTGATGAAGGGCTTGGGGAATAATTAGATCATGAGAGTGTAGTTCTCATAAATGACAACTGTGCCCTTATCAAAGAGCTCCCTGTCTTCTCCTGTCACATGAGGGTACAACACAAGAGTATGAGAACCAGGGAGCAGGTCCTTAGCAAGAACCAACTGTACAGGCATCCCAACACTAAACTATCGGCTTTTTAACTGTAAGTAATAAGTTTATTGCATATAAACCCCCAGTCTTGGGTATTTTGTCACAGTATCATGTATGGACTAAGCCAAGCTTGAATGGGCAAGTTCATAGTCTAATTTTACAGAGTAGAACGGTATAAAGTCTTTGATGTAAGGAGTTTCAGGATTCTGACTGCTATGTTGAAAGTCATGGAAAAAATCCAAGTAGATGAGTAATAAATATCACCTGAGCAGGCAAGACAAATGGGTGTTTCCCATTACCACTGCCCCCAACTCACTGTGACTTAATGCTCCGCTATTTAGATTGCTTTTCACAAATGCTTCCCTCAGCATCAAGTGAGATGTTGTGGTAACTCTGTTTTGGTTTGGGTCTAACCAACCTCTTGGATTGGAGCCGTTGGAGGTAGACTGACATGGTGAGCCACTTACCTACTTAGAAGCATGTGAACTTGCTCCCTGACCTCAGTACATATCTCCTTTACTTTGTAATCTTGGACATTCACTCCCTCTGCCTCCCTTCTGTTCTGGAAGATAAGCAACTATATCTGGTAGGAAAGGTCCTTAGACTGAATGATTTCTGCTGGCTCAAATTGTTAATGACTCTGAGTCCATTAGATTATTCTTCAAAGCCAAGTAACATAAACACTCCCTTTAACAAGGCAAAAATGTTATTGTACACCACCTAATACATAGACTTAAATTATTTTATGTTATTGCTTAGTGATGTGCAAATGGAAAACTTAAAATAAATTCCATATGTTCTACCTCTGTTTCAACAAGAAAAGCAAAACAAAATAACAAATTAAGCACAAAATAATAAAACACATAATATTAAAGCATTAATTTAACATAATATGAATGGTGTTTTTGCTGAGATTAACTTTCATTTCAAATCTTAAACACAGCTGCTAAAGCCAATGTGCACCTGGATAGAAGACGTCTCTGATGCTCTGGGATGGGTGAGGATTAACTCCACCTACCTGTCACTCCTTACAATGAACTCAGGGATTCCTTTGGCGTTTTGCAAAGAGGGTCTTACAATGTAGCTTTGTCTGGTCTGGAACTTTCTATGCAGATCAGGCTAGCTATGAAACCACAGAGTTATGCCTCCTTCTGCCTCCCAAGCGCTGAGATTAAAAAAGGCTGTTACCAAAACAGGCAGGGAGTTCTCTCTTGTAACCAAGTAGACCATCAGCAGAGTTTCATTTGGTCTAATTTCATTGTTTGCATCTTCAGAGTTCTGTTTCTCTATGCTATTGGTCCAAAGTCATTGCAGAAGAGTCCTCCTTTAAGAGACAAAGTCTTACAGCAGGATTCTTCTGCTGTGAAGCCAAAATGCCATGTTCTAAGGCTCTCACTGCATACAGTAACTATCCTTGTCAATGGACTAATCTGTTATATGAATACTTGCATACAATGAGTAATGATTAGATCAGGATACTCGGAGTAGCTATCACCTTAAATGACCATTCCTTTGAGTTAGAAGCATTCATTTTTAAATTGACATGACATTGAAAGTCCAAAGATAACACACGCCTGAGGAAATTCTCAGTCACAACTGGAAATGTATGTGTACCCTCCCTCTGCTCATGAATGAAAAAGGGGAATAAAGGTGAAGCAATAATATTATCAATGGTTCCATATGGAGCTGGCTGCAAGCACCTGGGTTGTGTGTTGCAAGCTCATATGTTAGATGTTTCTCCTTATTAGATATCCACCATGTTCTCTATTGTGCTTCAGAATCTCTTTATTGCTCCTCAAAGAAAATTTTAGATTCCTCCATTTGCTAATTTTCTCCACCCATACCAGCATGGCTATGATGACAGCTACCAAACGCTGAATGTATACATCTACTTTATGCACAAGAAGAGCAATGGTTTCTTGCTCAAGAAACATTTTTTTGTTCCCTTGAGGGAAAAACTGCCTCCACTGATGTTGTATGTTCTTCAGTAAGTAAACATTCTGAAAACACATTAACATTCAAGGCGTTAGGAAAGGAATGCAAGATAATAGGAGCTCAAGCCCAGCTGGTCCTCACAGCTTGAGGTAGTTACATTTAATGCCACCACAAATACAAAAGCATTGCTCTGAACCTCGGCTCATAACATTTTCACCAACAGATCAGTGCAGGACCTTGTTTTATATGTGTTTCTTTTCAAAGTCATCGTGTTTGATGTGCTTTTGGCTCCTTTACATTGAACTTAAGGCCAACAGCACTGTAAATCGAGCCTGGATGAGGATAATCTAGATGGGACATCAGAGTCTGCTTTTAGGAAACCTAGAAAGCTTTGTAAAACTATGCCTGGCACATTTTAAATGGCAAAATTACCAAGAGACAACAGTGATAAATACCATACCAATAAACAGACCATAAAGGATCACGGGTGATGGCTGAAGGTAGGGTGCACTGGTAGATGACTTACCTACCTCACACAAAACCCTGAGTTTGATCCCAATAATGCAAAAAATAGGATAACAAGAATAAAAACACAAAAAACAAGGGTGACATACAGCAGGAGACAGATGGTGGAGTGCTCCCTCACTAAACTCCTCATGAGAACATACTCATGAGAAGACAAAATTTTCATTATCTATGCACAGGGCTGTGGGTGACCAAATATGACATAGGTATTGATTTGGGTGGTCACAAGCAGATGAATTTGAGAATACAGTATCTGTCAATATGAGGGCGGACTACATATTATCATGTATTAAATGTGGTTCTTGCATCTTGTGGTTGGATTTCATGATGACTACAATGGATGGCATAAAGGATCCAGAGTCAAGAAGCCCAAGTTTGTACCTGCAGTGGCCACTTCTAGTCTTGGGAAGACAATTGTACCCTGTCCATCTTATGAAGATCAATTTCTGTGCTCTACAGTTACTGTGGCCATTAAATAAATAACTCAGATGCATTTCTAGGGATGGGGAAAGCAGCTCAGAAATACCCAATTTCTTAGTACAATTGGGTTCATATTATAGATATCACCATGGTTTTCTTATCTGCCTTGCATTTAAGAGAACAATGGGGCAGGCAGAGTGGTCGAGCACAGAATGAAGGGTGAGGTATTACATGATATCAAAGGTGGAAGATCCATTTCACTGAAGTTGATAAATGTTATCTATAATTTCATTAATAAATATTCAGATAAATATAATCCTCACCATAAAGAGATCAGCTGATGGATCAATTATTTTGGCTATTTCAGACACATTATTAATCCAGGGACGTCAGCAGAACCACATGCCTGCCTTCACACCATCGATAACTCCTTAGGCTTTCCCTAATATTTGAAAATGAAGATAATATCCATTCAATGTGATCACAGTAGTGAAGGATTCACATTTCTTTCCTTTAACAACCCCCCTACAGACAAACTGAACCCATTGGTGAGTGCACAAGGGTGAAATGATAGTTTTTAACCCATAGCCATACATTTGTGCCTTATTAAAATCAGAAAGTCAAAAAGCAAAATTTATATAAATGAGGGATGGAGATCTTTAGGGAGATGAATGACAGATAGGGGATGACAGAGGTAGAAGAAAAATAAGAGACAGTGGGGAGGGGGCCTGAGAGTAAACAGAATACATTATATTCATGAATGAAATGATCAAAAATACATGTTAATAAATTATAAAATTAATACAAGTTGCCAAATGAAAAATAGAATGCTGTAGGAATTCCTACTGCCAGTAGCCTTTAAGTTACCTGCCCACTTGGGTGTGGTCTCTTATACTATATATGCCAATGTAAAGCACATGTCTCTTCTGGCGGTGTGATTTGGTTTCTTTTCCCTGTTCATGCAGAGGACTGTGATCTGTGTGTCTACCCCTAAATAAATAATCCTCTATTATACTCAATTGGGAGCTAGTGTGGGATTTCTTTTAAGTGTGCATCTTCAATAAAAACAAAGTTTCTTGTCTTGTTTCATTCCTGGTGCCCATGTTGGTTCTTCAAGTAACTGAAACAAGATGGTCAGAATTTCTACTGTGAGCTATAACAAGACAAACACAGGTGTCATAGAAAACTTAATGTATGAAAAAAATAAGTGGATACTCTGATTTGTAATATTCTTAAGAGTCCGAAAGAATCTTGATTTACTCTATGAATCCTGGGTTGTGCATGTTGAACTCATCACATGAACTACAGACATAGACACCAAACAAAAGTACCCTAGCACATTTGAACAGCACCATGGTGGCCTCAGCTATATTTCCTGATTTTTCTCTACTGCCTTGCTTTCAAGCTGCTATTATCAGATCTTAAGAGCCTGACTATATATTAAATGTCCATATTAGGCGTCCACACCAAAAGAAAAAAATTTCAATATCTCAGTATTCAGAGGAGTACTGAGTCCTATCTGTTTATTGATTTCACTATCGCATCCCTCACCGCTCTCTTGAGATGGTTTCTGACCTAAATGGACCCACAGTTTAAATGTCTGAATGCACAGAAGAACAATATGAATCACCTCAGAGAACTATTTACCTTATAACCCCTGGCCCAGGTTCATATTAGTTTTAACTGAAAGAAAATGGTAAGAATGTACTAGCTCTTTCAGGCTAAGGGAGAGCAATTTAATTGGTGACTTGCTGAGGTTTGGGGACCTTCAGAAAGAGTAAAGAGAAACAGAATCCCAAGAACTCTTAAGATGGTGGGGAGCTAGTGTCAGAATCCTGGCATTAGACTCTCGGCTTGACTTAGCTGCATGACTGAGGGGCGGTCCTGCTGTCCTAATGCTTCCGTTTCTTCATTTGAATAATGGATCAATAGCACACACAGAGAAATTCTGCAGAATTACAGTGAGAAACAGTAAGTTGGTAAGCAAGTTGCTTATGATGATGCATGTGATAAGTAACAAACATGACATTGGCTAGTACTCATTTTCCCTCTTATTCTTAGTCAGTCATTCAGTGGATACACACTAAATAGATTGCACACAGAGGAGAATGGTCAGCATTAGAAAAATGAAGACAGAGCACACCACAAGAAATTACAGGTACTTGAATAGAGCTAAATATGAATTGTTTCAAATGAAGCTAAGTATGATTGTTTCAAATGAAGCTTTTTAGCTGATATTCTGAAATTCTGCTCTTTTCCAACTTTTTATTGAGTTGTACTGTTCTTTCTCAAGGGCTAAGAAAGGACATGGGGTTCTCAATCAAGTTATCCAAGGGCAAAGGAATGGTCAGTATTTGAACACTGTCAGACTCACAGAATGCATTTTCTTGTTTTATTTCTAACACTAATCCTAGCCCATTATGTAACTGTTTTTTTTAAAAAAAAAAAAACAATAAGAATCAAGACACATTGAATGAAAGTCATTTTTGTCTTTTCCACTTGATTATCAGCTCCAGATGGGCAGGTTCTGTATCTATTTCCTTCACATCTGTATCCCTGTGCTTCTTGGTCTACACTATGGACCCTTGACACATGTACCAAATGGTTTACGTAAGTGGCTGGCTATGGGGAGGAAGTGGAGATTTCTCCTATTCTGTTAGCACTGGTCCCATGATACTTTCTAAGAAGCACCATTCAAACCCATGCTCACTCAACAACCACTTTGTTTAGAGCTTGTAATACATAACTTCCAAAACATGTACAGATTCCCAGTGGGGACATACAGTATAGTAGTCTGCATTAGCTTCCTGGAACCATCACAATAAATTACCTCTAGCTGGATGACTTAAAATAAAAAAAAATAAAGTGTCTTATTTCACAGTTATGAAAGCTACAAGTTTGAAAGCAAGGTGTTGACAAAACCATGTCCCCCTGAAGGGGTCTAAGGGGAATCTGATGCAAGCTTCTTTCCTAGCTTCAGCAGGTTGCCAGTGATCCCAGACGTTCTTTGGTTGGTGGTAGCCTAGTTCTCATCCCTGCCTGGAGCATCAGGTAACTCCCTTCCCCCTGTGGCCTCTGTCTCTTGTGAGAACACTAGTCAGATGCTCAGAAGCCACTCTACTCTCGTGGCCCTCACTGCAGCTAAAGGACAGGAACTGTAGGAGAGAGAGAACACAGTTCACTCCAGTATGGATGCAAGAAATTAAATAGAAAAATCCCATTCCAAACTGCCACATGGGTACTTGCTCAAGTTTCACTGTGTGACAGCATTATCATGGGTGAGAAAGCAAGACGAGCAAGTCAGATTTAGAACGTCATTGAATTCAAGAAGTTTGAGTTGCTTTGTTTGAGAAAAGGTAGTGCCTAGCCTGTTACACCAAGGCTAGATGGTTTCACAGTGAAAAGGTAAGCACCTTTCCACTAGAGGCATCAGGACAGAGCCCAGGCCCCTAGCCACACACACCCCTACTGGCCTATAGGCGATTCAGTGAAAGTTAACACAGATGCCAGCTGACACAAAGACAGATGCTGCTGTTGCTGCTGCAGCCACTGACAGATGGTGTTTCCCAGCTGGTATTCCGAACAGAGTAATGAGAGGATCAGAACCCTGGACAGGCGAGAGGCTTCATGCATGAATGCAGAATTTCCATTGTAATGGAAGTCACTGCAAAGTCATCCTTATGCTAATAGCATCGCTACAATTTCTTCCAGTAATTAATTTCATCACAAACACCCAAGTTCTCAAGAGCTGCTGTAGCTCATGCACCATAAAAATGTGTGCCTGAGCTCAAGGGAAGAGTACACTCGCTTTTCCCGGGGGTCCCTTCTACTTTAGTGTGACCTGAGAGTACCTTCAAAGCCATGCACTCCTTCCTGGCATTGAGCCTAAGTTTGGATAAGTCTGTAATGGCCTCTTCTGATTCACTTATTGATTTCACCCCTTCAACATCCTGTGCCACACACAATTCCAAGAATCATCACAGTCAGAATGTTTTCTTTGTGAGTTTTTCTTTTACTTTCTTTTTATTTATTCTATGAGACTTTCACATCATGTATCTTGATCCCATTCATTTCCCCGTCCCTTCTCATAACCCTCTGCCCCTGCAATCCCCAAAACTAAAACAAAATTTAAGAGGAAAAAAAGAGAAAAGGGGGGAAATTCAAAATCTCACCACGAAAGCTGCAGGGTGGCACAATGAATCCCTCACCAAACCCCTTCATCCGTGTATCTTTACTTGCAAGTGTTAACCACAAAGAGTCATTGGTCTGGTTCAAGGTCTCTGGTTTCTACTACACTAATTACATTGGGCCCTCACTGGGACTCTTCTTGGATATCCTGTTGTTGCCCTCTGACAGGGAGATCCTGCAGCTTTGGGTCAGGCCCCTTCATGTGCTCCAGCAGATCATAGATGGGGTGGATTTTGGGGGCAGGTGTAAGTGAGGGAGAGCCAACCCTGAAAACACGAAAGCAGAACTAGCCCCACTCCTTCCTTGTTCACTGAAGCAAGGGTGGATGAGCTGGGAGAGCTCACCCTGGTGGGGAGGACAGGAGAGAACTGGCAGACTGATGAACCCTACAGCTGCCCAGGCCCAGAGCCAGGCTTAGGAATTGGTCTTCTGCAAAATTTTGAGGGTAGAGAAACAGCAGGAAAACCCACCATGGCCTTTCATCAGTGTGAGGGGTACAGTGAGCATTGACCTCTGAGTCTGCAGCTGTTTGTGGACTGGTCCCCGGCTACAGTTAGACAGTTATAGACACTTGAAAATGGCTGCTGCTTGCTGACTCCAGACTTTTTGCAAAACACCTTCCCATGAATTTTTCTTAATTGTCATCGATTATCAATCTAAAGCCATGAAAATTCTTTACACAGCTGTAGGTCCCCTTGTTGTCCTCCTTTCGCCCTTAGGAGCAGTCAGGAGTGAAGAAGGAAGGAGGAATAGAGGACCCATATTACATCAAATGCAAGACAATCAGGATCTCATCATTTCCAACCTTACATGGGATATTCAGGAAAAAAAACCAAAAACAAAACACAGGCCAAAATTCTATACATGGAAACAACAACAGCAAACATAAAAAAAAAAAAAACAGCCTTGATTTGATAAAAGGTTTATAAAGCACACAGTCTACCGTCTACCACAGAGAAGATTTGGGAACCAAATGCACAAGAATTCGCAGCTCAGACCCACACTTTCTCTCTGACCAGCAGAAGGTCGCAGACAGCTACCCAGTGCTTCTGACATTCATCCCTCACCTCTAGCCGGGGAGGGGAAAGCTGAAGGAAATGGCTTAGAGATTCTTCTCAGATTTCCACTTACATGCTCTTTTTAAGCCTCCACTTAAAACTGTATCCACCCCCAGAGAAGACTATAAACTATTTCACCAGCAGCTGACGAGCTCCAGAAACACCTAAAACTGAAGGGAACATCATTCCCCCTCTAATAACAAGGGCATGCACAGATGCGCGTGCACATACACAAAGTCACACATGACACGCACATACATAGGCATACCTAGAAAATGTATACACTTACACATATATGCCTGTACCTCCACAGACAACACATGTCCATGTTGTATTAGTTACTATTCTTATTGAGGTGACAAACTGCTGGACAAAAACTTCCTGAAGGAAGAATTAAATGTGCTACATGGTTCAAAGATTTCAATCGATGGTGTCTTAGCAACAAGCATGTGGGCAGAGCATCATGACAGAGAACTTAGAGAAAGGTACGGTTTATCTTATAGCAGACAGGAAGCTGAGAGGGAGAAAGGGGCTATTTTGATCCAACATTCAAAGGCACGCCCTTAGCACCTACCTTCTGCAGCTGTTCCCATCTCTTGGCAGCTTCCATAATCTCCCTAAATGATACCACCAGCTGAGGATCAAGCCAGAGAGGGAAGTTCACATCCAAATCATAACATAAATATATATTTAATTTGCAAAAGCACGGGTAGAATATTTCAATGTTATGTCTTTGAATCTCCAACTTTTGAAGTGGTCAACCTAGTGGGATCTTTCTAGTCTCCCAATGACGGCCCACATTTTCTTGCTCTTAAGATCATTCTTACTGATCTCTCATCTCTTCCTCCTTTCTTGGAGTGGGAGATATTTTCTTTAGCTCAATAGAGGGAACCTGGAATCCCATTCCACGGGAGTGGAAGTATCTCTGAGAACCAGCAGGTGAATGGCAGCAAGGGGACATCCCAAATGACCAGAGCCCTTCCACTAGGGAAGCCTCAAGGGAGAAAGGGCAACAGGAGTATACCGCAAGGAACGCCTGAACGACTGGAAGTCTGCTCTATCCTCTAATACCATAACTGCCACAGATCACCTCCAGTGTCAGCAGGCAATGCAGCCTGTCCTTCATGATCAGTGCAGGCCTGTATTTCCTGTCCCATGAAGGAAGGGCAGAAAAATGGTCAAAATTGTTCACTGCAAAAGGATAGGTCTTTGCTCTTTGACTATCTATTTATCTATCTACATGCATGCATACGTACATACATACATAATATATAAATATTCTATATCAGCAGCAGCATGTACCAATAATATCCATACTATATCAAAAGGAGCTATGGTTTGACTGACTCAAAGGCAGAAGCTTGATCTCCGGTGCACTGGTTGGAGTTAGGCCTAATAAGAGACAACAGGATCATGTGGGCACTGCTAGCAATCATGAGAGTAGCTTTAGGAACTGAGGTCGTCCCTCCTGGTTTTCTTTAGTATGATCTCATTTGCCCTTTCACATATTGCCATGACACAAAACATCACAAAGGCCTCCACCAGACACCAACAACATTATGGGGCTGGACTCTCCAGAATCGTAAGCTAAATAAACTTCGCTTTTAGATGAGTTATCCAGTCTGGATTTTATAACAACATAAAATGGAGTAAGACAAAAGGAGGGGTATCCTATTTACTTTTCTGTTGCTATGATACATGTGTCCCCAAAAGCAACCTAAGGGAGAAAGAAATTGTGGAATCACAGTTTAAGGCAGCTGATCACATTGCATCTACAATCAGGAAGCAGGCAGCAAGGAATGCCTGTGCTCAGCTCGCTTTCTCCCTTGGACACGGTCTAGGCCCCAGCCCATGAAACAACATCACCCACAGAGGGAGAGTAGGTCTTCCCATCCCAATTAACCTAATTAAGATTATCTGCCACTGGTGTGTCTAGACACCCATCTCCCAGGTGATCTCAACAAGCTGTCAATCAAGACTAGCCAACACAGGGCCGAATTTCTAAGGAAGATAGGTTGTACTGGGGTAAAGGCATCTCTGACAGGTCAGCAGATGAACTTGCTACTACTAGACACTTCTCCGTGGGGTGAAGCGATGGCAGTCAGAGCAGCCTGAGTGCTACATGAGGTGCTAAATGCTGGAGGCATTTTTTTTATAGTCTGAATTAAGGGAGAAAAATATATACCATAAATATGCACTCATGCACTTCTGACTTCAGACACTGACAACTGCAAAAGGCAGAGTAAGCATGAAGCAGTAACGGGACTAGTGGTGAATTTTAACGTCTTAAATGAGCACAACCAAGTAAAACACAAAAGTAGTATGCTTAGCCAAATGCTAAATCCAGTATGACTTCTAGACCCTAACAAATAGTCTAATTTTCTCTGTGCAAGGAACAGATGACTCGCTAGGTCATTCTCCTCCTAAAAACTTCAATTCAACTTCCATTTATAATCTATGTTGTATTTTTCAAAGCTTTATGCATTAAAAAATATAACTCTCCCTAAATTTTGCATTTATGGCCCTTTTATCATATAAATTGTGGTCATAACCTAAGTGAAGGTTTTCTGGGGCCACAGGATGGAAAGGTCTCTCTTCTGTAACGGAGATACATTAAGCAAAATAAATCTTGCCTTAACCTGAAATTGTTCTCAAACATATAGCACTTTGAAACTAATCTTGTCTCTCTTGAAAATATAATAATTTTTATTTGGCCAGAAGACATCAAATACTCAAGGGACAGCTGTTGTTTCCTTCCTCTGAAGTACTGACTCTTGATTAATAATCATAAAATCCCCCAGCATTCTTGTCCGACACTCTTCCGGCACAAGGGCAACACTTCAGCCGTAAAGGTGTCAGGAACACGTGAACTACCCTTACATCTGAAGGATAAGAAGGAACCAGGGATTGAAACACAAATTGTGCATGTTGAAGTGTCCCTCCATCCTAGGCCTTCCTCTTCATTGTCTTGTCAAGTTTAATATTCTCAAACTAAAAGCAAGCTGTGTTTGATGAATAAGCTGGGAACCCAGTTAGAAATTTAAGGGCATGTTTATGATGTATATATATATATATGTGTGTGTGTGTGTGTTCATAAAGATTTGAGTGGAATGTAATTTATAGGCCTTTGACTCATTTAAATATAAAGTAAGAATTTCAGGCATCTGAGTTGGTAGTTTTTTCCTCAATAAGATAGTGTCTAGGGAGATGTTTTTAAATACGTAGACTGAGACAGGCAGAATAATCTTACTGCCTTAGTGATTTATGTATCTCTTATAGATGTGAGATGGGATCAAATATAAAAAGGAATATTTTGGCTTGTTTTCCCCCTGCTCTTCTCACTCATTCTAACATATGAGAGATGAGATGAGCAAAGAAAAACACACTACAGTGCTTTTTCTGTGCTCTGCTCCAAACACAAGACAGCCATTTCTGTGACCCCTAGTAATCAATGTGTGTAGAATATGGGTTTTTCTACCTAGTAATCAGAAAACAAGCCATCAATTCTGTAGCAAGCCATGAAATTCATTTGGGTATCCCTTGTTTCAACCTCCAACAAGGTAAGGTGAGGGTTCACTTCTTCTGAATAGGGAGGGGTCTGGTTGCATGAAGAATCAACCATATAATTATACATTTGGAACATTAGTTACAGGATATGGTTGATTTCTCACACAATTACACCCCACCCATTTTTCCGAGAAACAAGCTAAAATCTAGGGACCTCATGTTCTCTTCCTTGGGTTGATTAATTGGCTAGGATGACTCAGAGAACTCAGGGGAAGACTTCATTATGCTAATTGGATATTAAATTTAGAGGATATTAAAAAATAATATAGCTAAAGAGATATGGAAGAAAGATTGTTGGACAATTGATTTGGCCCCATCTTCCAGAATCTTTCATGTGTTCACTTAGAGAGAAACTCTCCAAATTCTTATCCTCTTCATGTTTCATAATTATTCATTTCATAGGTATGAATATCTCTACCCATTGCCATTGATGATTGGCTCAACTTTAAAACCTTTTCTTCTCTGTCGATGCAGGTGTAGAGTTCAAACTTCCATCATGAGTGGGTCCTCAGGTAACTGCACCAACCCTTCAGGAGCTATCAAAATCAGCTATCTCATTAGCATGTAAAAGACATGCTTTTGGCTCTCAATGTTGAGGTGTTTTAGAAGTTAAATATATCAGGAAACTGGACAAGGCCACATACTGATCTCACAGTATCATACCTTCATCCTATGATTTTAAGATGTCATACAGCCAGTATCTACATCTTGCCACTATCTGTGCTGATACCACTAAAAGGCTCCTGCTGGATTCTGGCTTAAGCGTAAAACTCTCTTTTGATATGTTGAACATTTGTTGAGTGAACTGCGGAGTTGTAAGTGAAACATAATCTCTGCCTTGTGCCATTTGAATATGAAGTCTCCTACAAGCTCATGTGTTAGGGGGGTGATTTCTGTCGATAGACCATCTTCAAGAAAATCATTTAAGAAATCATTTAAGAAATGATTTTCTTATTGTTATTTTCAAAGCAGACCTCAGCCCAGTTCTGGTATGACCATACATTATGATTCGCTTACTGCCTGCTGTAGACAAGAGAGCTCTTATTTTTGCAGACAAGAAGGCTTGATTTTAAACTCTGCTTTGTAATTAACCAAACAAACAATCTGATAGTTCAATGCCACCCTATTTTCCTTTTGTCACATAGGAAGACTGGGGCTGAGAATCCCCGCGCCCTGCAACTCTGAGAACAGATAATCACTACTAGGCAATTTTTGTAACCTCTTATATTTCACAAAACCCTTACAGCAAGCCCATGATATAGGGCCAGTATTTCTACCATCACTCTCTTCACAGGCAAGCGACAGTGTTGATTGTGTGCTGCTCCTCAACTTTCAATAAAAGCATAGACTTCTGATCCCTGAGCATCCACCTGTTGTCACCCCCCTAGGTTGTTACCCTTCTCCCTGTGGAGGCGCTCAGGTGATATCTGCTTGACTGAGGAAGACACTTAGCTCTCTGATTCGGTGTCAATACTCATACAATACAGTCAAAGAGTGGTTCGTTTTCTTTTAATTACCTCAGCTAATGCAAGACTTCAATGGCTGCTCCGCAGTCAGTGCTCATAGAACGGTGCCTGGCAACACTGTTGCAGAAGTTGAATATTCATTGATTGATTAATTGACTGAGTGACTGATTGATTTAGTGCGTGCATGTGTGTGCGCACATGTGTGTGTGTGTGTGTGTGTGAGAGAGAGAGAGAGAGAGAGAGAGAGAGAGAGAGAGAGAGAGAGAGAAAGAGAGAGAGAGAGAGAGACTTTAGGTGTGTGTGCACATGTTCAGGGTGTCCAGAGGTTAATGTTGGAAGTTTTGTTCCGGATGCTTTGAAGCAGGGCCTCCCACTGAACAGTTACTGAAGATTTTGCCTCAGCCTCCCAAGTGCTGGGATTACAGGTGCCTGTCATCATACTCAGCTTCCCACTTGGGTTTTAGAGATCTGAATTCGGGTCTTCACACTTCAACAGCAAGCCCTTTCCTATCTAAGCTGTCTCCCCACCCCTAAGACTGCAAAGTAGGAAACATGTGTAGTACCTAAAAATCAAAGTTAGGTAATTTCTTTAACTCAAAGGATTCTAGCATTAAGACTTGTAATCTTAATAATCAGATTGATAAATTTAGACCATCTCTCTAGGTTTTCCTTTCAACCCTGTGTGTTAGCCAGTCTATTCTGAGTGAAATGCCCCCAAATTCATCTCACACAGCACTGGCCCATGCCCTTTTAATAACTCTTGCTAGGGTATAATAGTGGTTTTATAAATAAAACTCCGCTTCATGTTCAGCTTTCTCAGAATAAGCCCCATTTGTTTCAGAGGCCCTTCCTCACTTGGAGTGTTGGTATCATTTACAGTCACTTGGCACTTACTATGATAAAAAAAAAAACTAATCACAGCTGACCCTTTCAGCATGCTTAGGGATACACCAATGTGTTCTTACATGTATTTTCTCACTGCATTCCTATCTTCTTACATGCCCTGGGATCACAGACACTGCAGCTGGCAACACTACATCATGGAGCCCTTGGGAACAAATTATTGCTGAAGATTACTGTGCTCTAAATACTTGGCGATAAAAACAAGACATAGTAAACTTCATTTTCCACACAGGTATGTTTCAATATATTTTATATTTTCTATGATTTTCTATGTTTTATATGAGACTGGCCAAATTTCCACACCACTGTACATGCATGTAAAGAGAACCATCAGCACGCAACCCATGTTAGTAAACAGCAATGGGCCATGAGAACAGGGGCAGAAACGACACTTCCACTGTGATCAAGAATATTGACAGTTAATAGGCCCATGCTGGCCCTGCTATCAACAATCACTAGGATGCAGTGTCACCACTTTGGAAACAGTAGCTGGGATGTCATACCACAAGCCCAGGTTATTATGGGAAAGGTTCTGAAAGCAGGAATGTTGAGGCATCTCTAAAGCTATCAGTGAGTGCCAGTTTTGGACCTGCCTCCTCGGCAGCATCTGCCCAATCAGATCCATGGAACCATATTCAGTCCCATTTCCTAAGCCAAAGCCCACAGACCCACAGTGTGGCTCCCTTCCCTCCCTAGTGTAAGCTGAAAAACTCAGTTCATGTCCCTGCAGTTGCCCTTGAATTTCATGCATTAGGAGTTCAGTCTGTCCGGTGAGTGCAAAGGAGTGCTCCATCACTCCTGGACAAGACAACCCCTCCACTACCAAGTAAGGAATGGAAACGCCAGTTCAAAGAGTAATGAAGTTTATTGGCCTGGACCGCCCAGGATTGGGACAGATACACTTTTAACCTTTCCAACTGTTTACTTTCTAAATACCTTACCAAATTCTTGACCTCTGTGACCCACCATATGTCCTCCCTCTACACGCTATGAAAATCCTGGACAACCAAGACACCAAACCTCCTGTTGACGTTCTCAGTCTCATTTGAAAGAAAAATATTTTACTTTCATTCTAGGGTTTCAAAGCAAAGAAAAATGCTTCAAAAACCTCCCTAATTAGTATCACCCACGTTAACTCACAGGGTATCGACAAATAAATATTTAATGTCCAGTGTCTATAGAACATATTCCTGGCATTAGAGACAATAATTTGCCTAAAGAAAGAAATTAATAAAATTAATGTTTAGTGTTATGTGGAACCACATGAAACTGCCATTTTGTGGCCAGGATCAGTACCATTACATGGTATAATCAATTTTAAACATTTCTTTTGGGGTGAAACTTTGTCATTGTTGACCACTATGAAAATAAAAATAAATCATAGATAGAGGCATAAAGTCTTCTCAATATACATTACCAGAATGAGTTTCTAATGAATATGTTTATAGAAATAATATACATTAAAAATTGAGAGAAAATTCACCATCTTCTAGGAAAAGGGATGAAAAACATCCATTATAGTAATTAATCAAATAAACAATAACAATTATGACAAAACCTGCATGATTTTATGACTATCTCTTACATTATTTAACTTCTTGCAAAGCCCATGGGAAAATCAGGTTATTAATTTCTAACCTAAATCTTCATATCTAAGTACTTATCAAGAATTCCATACTGAGCAGGGGAAGACTAAGGACTGCTTATTTTTAAAGAAGAGGCAAGTGGGAAAAAAATCACAAGGAAGCAAGAGAAAGGTAGTAAATGGCGCCAGCTATATCCACTGCAGCTCCCTATCCTTCTGCTGCTGGAACTTGCACATTATATGCTAGTGGATGGTCCAACCAGTGCATATAATCTCATAGGATCACACTTTCCTTGTGCTTGAATTTTCACATCTTATCCTGGAATGGATCCTTCAATCACTCTGTTTTTCTTTTTCAAACACAAACAAAATTTTATCTCTAGGGTGAAATCTAAGGTGAGCACAATCTCACCTGTACATGTCTCCAAATCCTGAAAGGAACATCTCATTAATATCACTTCTAGCCTCCCTGTGGCTGTGCTGAGCTAAATTTCAAGAGTACATTTTTACTTTTGCAATCTTTACGGATAAATGCTCTCCTCTTACTGATGACAAAGGTCTGCTATTCATTTTCTACCAAACACAGAAGGGCTGCTGATGTAACCCCCCCATCAAGCTTTTGTGGATACCTATGTATTAAATGGAGTGCCTCAGCTAAGGTGACCAAGCAGTAGGGATTTTAAGCATTGCACACAGAAGAAAAACCTAGCTGTGATGGTGTGAAGCAGTGCACTTGACAGTGACTATGCATAACCTCATCTAATCTTCCTAACAACCCATGGAGTTCAGCCTTATTACCTCTGAGTTCAAGATAAGGTAGCTGGGAATCACCGTTTACTGCAGAACTTAACTGTTTCCCTTTTATGAAGTGCTATCATAAATTAAACTGACAGCTGTCCAGATTGGGAGTACAGAATATCAAATTGGAGCAGAAAATGAACAGACAGAAGACCTAAATTTCAGTTCTAGAACTTACTAGCTGAGTGATTTAAGAGCTGAAAGCACCAGTGAGTGCATTTAGAACACAGATTATGTTACTATTTGGTAAGCATTCATGAAGACCAAAGATTCTCATGCATCTCTACTATGTCTTCAGCATAGCAGTCTCCAGAGCAGCACACCTACCCATTGAGAACCAACATTTCCCTTTACAAGAATCAAAATAGACTCATGATATAAGATCCAAGACTGATGTCACTGAACCCATCTCCCTAAGAACTAAAAGAGAAGAGCTAGCTAGAATTTGTGGAGTCAAGCATATGTCTACCCCAAGCCCTTCAATCATCTCTTTCTCCATTGACCTACTACATAATAAGAAAATCACTTTCATCTCACAAGGTGAAATTTCTAAATGGACACTCCCAATGTCCCTGTCTACATGGGAAGCTGCCACAATCTGTCATTACCCACAGGTAAAAGTGATGCTGTAATTGTTAGGCCCAGGAAAATCCTATGCTCCAAGGAAAGCACATTTGCGTCCTTAAAACACTAACGGGGTGAAAGAGTCTAAGACATGTTATGTACAGAACAAAAAGAAAAACCCTTCTTAATATAGAATCCTTATTTCTACATTAGAACTGAAAAGAGACAAGAAAACACAATGTAAACTCACTAGAAGTATTTCCCCAAGCACAGCTATATGTCTCTAATTTAATCACTGAGTTCTGATGTTTCTTGATGACATGACCAGGTATGAAGAGCCAGAAATCTAACAGCAGTATCACTTCTCCCCTCGAGGCATATGCAGTTAGGATGGGACTAATCTGGAAATGGCAATCATCTCTGTAAGTCACAGGAATAAGAGCTATGTGCTCCCTGCAAGTCTAACTAGCTCGGATGTGGCAAGCAGCACTAGGTGTTCTGGAAAATGAGACAATGATCAGTGCACAGCCCAATAGGTTATAGGGCACAGCAACCACAAGAGAATGCAGATGAAGAAATGGAAGGAGATAGGAGAGGCTCACGGAACTTCAAGTTAAGTCTTACAGAACCTCTTGGACTATATCCAGAGAGCTATAGAGAAATTTTGGATGGTTTTTATGTCAGGTTGGAGAAAGCTGAGATTACAGGGTCGGGGGGGAGATTAGAAGCATTAAGACTATGTAAAACCATGTTCCCACTACCCCAAGACTCAGTAGTTCTCTTCCCATGGTTGTCATTATTTATGAAGTCCTGGGTTCCCTCACAGGAATTGAAGGCCCACATGCTTAGAACACAGGACTCGGGAGATTCAAGATAGACCTGATCTGAGAGCCTCTTTCATACAGTCTAACTTCCACAGTTCCAAAAATACTCTCCAAGAGAGGGGAGCGATTAAACAGCTCTATGCAGCTTAACCAGGACAATGGCCAGCATTACAAGACAGCCATAAAAGTGCATGTTGGCAGTAACAAAGAGCTGTCTAATTTGGCTTAAGGGCCACTCGACAGGAGGCAAATCATGTCTGGTACTGAAAAGCCAGACCGTTTCTTTGGGCTAGTGATGCCATGAACACTAGAAAATTATCAACTGCTGCCACTTGGCTGGACCAGTATATGACTCCTCAGTATATTCTAAATTTTATCCTCATAGTCACAGACAAGGGAGGCTAACACCCCTCATCAAAGAAGCTTCCTTTGGAGACTATCACAGAAAACCACAGCTGGACATAGTGCAGATATCAAGAGGTGCCAGGCCAAATAGATGCATCGATATCATGTCTCTTGCATCTATGGCTCAGTAAATATTAAGAAAGAAAAGACAGAAAGATTGTAAGAACCAGAATATCAGAAAGTGACCAGTGAAACAGACTCTAATAAAAACTGTTGAAACAACATGACCAGAACAATGGCAATAGAAACTGATACATAAGCACAGAAGAGAGAAAGCATCATGGGGTCCTTGCCTAGACAAGGACAATTACTGACTGTGGGGAGAAGGAGAATTAGCTTCTTCCAGGGATGAACCCCCATAATGATTGCCCAGTGTAGAGTGGTCAGCTCTGAAATCATTTACACATGAACAATTAAATAGATTCAATGGGTTGTATTTATATATTGGTACATAACCACACATAACAATAATAACCAAAGAAAAGCAGGCTATCAACTTGAGAGTGGGAGGCATAGGAAGTTTGAGAGAGGGTACCTGGGAAGGGCTGGAAGGAAGAGGAGAGAGGAAAGTGATATAATTTTGCTTAAAATAAAACATATTTGAAAAAATCTGACTTCCACTTCACAATAAACAAACAAATAAATAAATAAGTTATACATTCATAAAACAAGAAAACAAGGCTGATTAGCAGTAGATAAAGCAATACATAACCAAGTTTTCTTTTTCTTTTTTTAAGAGACTGAACTAAAATCTTTACCCTTAAACCAAGTGTCTTAGTCACTGTTCTATTGCTGTGAGGAGACAGCACGACCAAGACAACTCATAAAAGAAAACATTTAATAAGAGGCTTACAATGTTAAAGGCTTAGTCCATTCTCATCATGGCGAGGAGTATGGTAGCACACAGGCAGGCACTGTATCACACCATAATCCACTGTACTGATAGTTTGTTTGTAATATATCAAATAAAGCTTGCCTGAAGATCACAGTGCAGAGATAAACCACTACTTAGCTATAGAGACCAGGCAATGGTGGCACATACCTTTAATCCCAGCACTCGGGAGACACAGGCAGATGAATCTCCATGAGTTCAAAGCCAACCTGGGCTCCACGAGATTGAATCTGTCTAAAAGAGAAACAGAGCTCACACAAAGGTGATCCCAGCCCTGGGAATCACATGCCTTTAATCCCAGCCCTAGGGAAGTGGAGACAGGAGTGATATGGCTGGGCAGAGAGAGCAATGTAAGGCTGGAGGTGACTGGAGTTCAGAGAGTTTGGTGATTCAGAGACAGATGCAGTCTGAGGTTTCCTAGAGAGAGATTCAGTCTGAGGATTCAGAGAGACAGTATCACCCCTTCGGTCCGAGCACTGGTAGAGGTAAGAACTCTCTAGTGGCTGGCTGCTCTGCTTCTCTGATCTCTCAGCTTTCATCCCTTAATATCTGACTCCGGATTTTATTATTAAGACCAATTAGAATTCGTGCTACAATCCACAGGCAGAGAGAGAGAGAAACAGAGAGAAGGGGAGGGAGGAAGGGAGGCAGAGAGGGAGAGACAGAGAGAGGGACCGAAACTGACATCCTGACATGGGCTTTTGAAACCTCAAAGCCCACCCCCAGTGATAAACTTCCTCTAAGGCCACACCTCCTAATCCATCTAATCCTATAAAGGAGGTCCACTCCCTGGTGACTAAGCATTTAAGAGTATGAACCTACTGGAGTCATCCTTATTCATACCAACACACAAACAAACAAAGTTCTAAAATTGTTATTCTCCCAATTTTCCTATTTTAGTAATCATCCCATCACTAGGATTAAAGCTTGGTGTGGACCGAGGAAAGAGGTGCATCATAAGCAGGAGGAAGGGTAATTGATACATCTCAGGTGCACGTAGCCTGTTATTACGAAAAGAGAATAGCATGACTTCTGCCCCTTGCCAGAGTTCTTTTGGCTGACTTATACATCAAAGCTTTAAATGTGTAGTAATATCAGCCTAAAGCACTTCTTAAAGTGATGACTTATTTGGGGAATAACAGCATTCACTTTTAAAACATGGCCATTCATTTCTGACAGTAAGTAAATCATGCAACAGTCTCTGAGCAAACTACCAACTCTGAGCAATAAATCTTTGGATTCAGCCCTACACCAGGCACAATGCTATAAAACGAAAAGTCTAGTTTTAACTCAGTGACCTCAGTCTTGCCTCTGCTGGACAGTAAATCTGATGCAAAATGAGCAAATATGGGTGGCTGAGTTTCAACCTGGCATAACACTGAGGCTTTGTCAAGGATCCCAGAATTTAGAATTTTTAAGAACAACAACAGAAAGAGAAGGCTGAAAACAAAAACACATGCTACACAGCTGGAGAGGGAGAAATCAAAGGAAGAGTTTTCACCTCAGTTGGGAGAACACTTTGGCGACCCCTTTGACTTTGGGAATGGCAACTCCATCCCCAAAATTTGGCTTTTATTCTCTGAACTTATTATCTCCAGCACATATATGCATTGGGTATTCACCCAATGATGATATATTTACTCTTTCATCCATCCAATTAAAATCCCGTCAATGTCTCACCTCTTACTATCTCCAGTACCCTGAAAATCATTTAAGTTTGCTTTAGCTCAATTTCTGAATCACTGACATTGAAACGACCTTCACACATAATACACAGGACACTTTAACCATAACCCTTCCTACTCAGTACCATACAACATGCTGATGTTGAAGATATGGTGAGCAAAGCAAGTGAGACCCTGCCTTCATCGGGACATAATGAGAAAATGAAATTACATTATGTCACATGCAGAGGATTTAGAACAGAAGTACAGGATCCTACTCAGTAAAAGCAGAGCTCCCTAGAGGATGGTTTTAAGGAAGGCTGTGTGGAGCTGGAGACCACTGAGCTCAAGTCTTTGAGGTGAAATAAGTCACACAGAAAGAACAGGCTTTTGGAACATCACCTCGGCACTGAGCAGAACTAGTGAAATGTTTCTTGACCCCAAATCCCAGACAAAGCATCCATAAGGAGTAATCCCATTTCCAACTTTACACACAGATGTTGAAATAGGTAATGCTGGGGTCAGCAGCTAAGAGAACCCAAAGCTCTTGCAGAGGACCTGGGATTGGTCCCCAGCTGCCATATGACAATGCACCACTGTCTCAACTACAGTTGCAGAGGATCTGATGCTCTCTTCTGGCCTCTCAGGATAGTGTGCGGTTCACATACATTCATGAAAGATCACCCACATAAAATAAAAATGAACTTTACAAAAGCAGGGGACTTTTCATTTGCTTCCATTTGAAGGTGTCATTTTTTTTCTACCTTGGTTGCAAGATATAAAGAAATCAAGCTGGAACAAAGCTGGCAACGTCACTGCTGCTAGCTAGCTTTCACAGAGCCAGAGGGTGCTATGCAGGTAAAGAAAAACCATCTGTGGTTCTTACCCAGCTATGAACCTTATGAAGTATAATATCAACCTGCTAGGTAAGTTGTGTCTACCTGGATTATTGGCATACATGCTATGCGAGTAGCCAAAGGTTCTCTGATTGAACTTGAGGCTCTTTCCACTGGAGGAAATCCATGTCTGATATTGTAAATTCAGTCAACAATCGCTCTTGGGGAGGTCACGGGTCTACAAGGGGAGTTGACTGTTTTGGCTTAGCTAAACTGACGTAGCATTAAATGGGCATTCCAAATATCTCTGTTGACACCCATAGACAAAAGCTACTCTCACCCTTAATCAAAGAAACCTCTTTTTTTTTTTGCAGCAAATGGCAGTGAACCATGGCTACCCAAGAGCCCAGGAATAAGTGTTGTAGGAGTAAAGAAAGAAAACAAGTAAAGGTAAGAACATAAAGGAAAAGTGGGGTAAGTGCTGCTACCTGCCACCCTCTAGGCAGGATACATCCATTGTAGGCATGAACTTAGCAGCTACAGTAACTAACAGTGTCAACAATGACAGAGGGGTCAGGGAGGGCTCATGGAGCCCCATTCTTTCCTGCTGAATTAATGGCTACTGACAGATTCTGGCAGACAGGGGGTCCTTATCACCAGTTGTGTAGACACAGGTGAGCTCACCAGACTAAAAAGTTTAGCCAAACCTATGGTCGCACAAATGGCCCTGGTTAAACTCAGTGGGTGTCCTGGTTGGGGTTATCATTGCTGTAATGAAACACCATGGTCAAAGAAACTCAGGGAGAAAAGGTGGTTTCTTTTTTTTCATTTTTTTTTATTTTGGCTTATGCATCCACATCACTATTTATCATTGAAGGATGTTAGGACATGAACTCAAACAGGCAGAAGCTGATGCAGAGACCATGAAGGAAAGCTGCTTTAGGCTTTCTTCTGGCTTGCTCAGCTGGCTTTTTTAGAGAACCAAAGACCACCAGCTGAGGGTTGGCACCACCCACAATAAGCGGGGCCCTCCCACATCAATCACTAATTAAGAAAATGCCCAGCAGTTTTACCTATAGCCCAATCTTATGGGCTTTCCTCCATTGATGTCCCCTCCTCACTAAAGCTTGTGAGCTTGTGTAAAGATGACACAAAGTTACCCAGCACAGTGGGTCACAAAACAAAGCAGAAAGAAAGGATGGTAGGGAAGAGACTTGTAGAAAAGAAGGTGGCTGGCAGGAATGGGAGAAAGGAAGAGCGATAATAAGAATATGTCTGAAACTGCAAAAGCACTAACTTAAAAAAAAGTTTAAAGGAAGACGAGAGATATTGGAAAGGAATAACGACGAAAGAAAAAGCGAAAAGGGGGGAGGGGTGGGGTGCAATTTGTCATCACCCAGAAGTGCTAATGCTGGCTCCAAAACCTCAAACTCAGACTCCCTCATCAATCTTAATACCCCCCAGATTCTGTGCAGAGCAACCACAGAAAGAAAAGAAAGTTCTTAGCCAAATACTGGAGTTCAGCTTGGAAAAACGAGCTTTGCAATGACAGCACATATTTTAGGGGCTTATTGGGATCTAACTAAGGAGACTGGCTCCAAGCCTTGTAGGTTCACATATTTTCTTGATTCCTAAATTAATCATTTTTAAATCATCTGCTTTAAAATAAACCAAAGGGGATCTTCCTCCAGGAATAGCCACTTATTGGCATTTCACAATTAAAAAACTAGATCACATTTTTGGGATAAGCATTAAATAAGAATTTCATTAAGATTTAATATGATACATGCTTATGTGTAATGCATAGCAATGAGGCTGAAAAGAAATATTTAATAGGATACAACCCTAACACAAAGCTAAATCAGTTTTAACAGCTCGTCAGGATTTATTAACCAGAGCTGAGCAACTTGATGGCATTGTACTTAATGTTATCTGAACCTTTGATGGGAGAAAAGGATCATCATTTTCCTCTTCCTATAGACATATCTTAGGTATGCAATCATATTCTTCTCCACTAATAAAATTCCAAAGGAAAATAGGGCCACAAATCTAGTCTGTATATTACATTTACAGTATGGCGAATTAGTGAAAAAGGGCAACTAGTATTTTTTAACAATTTTTAATGTTGATCATTTTATTGTTTTTTCTCTCTGAAATATATCTCCATACATATTTTTAAAAGGTCAAACTATGAATGTTTTCATCATTTTTATGACTTGCCTGGCTGTGACTCACCTAAGCAGTCCTACATCTCTCTGTAAGTATGGACAATGAATTAATCAGTGGCTTGCTTTCTGCAGAATTTTTGTATTTCTTTTTATCATACACATATACAAATATGTCCTTCCTTACAGAATGTGCTAGAACATCATAAATGGTAGCCCTTCCCTCTATATTCACTGTTAAACACAAACCATGCAAGCTTGCAAGGCAGTAATTAAAAACTAGCTAATTGAAAGTCATGGAATTCCTTAGGAAACATATTTGATTATGTTCAGAACTCCACCACAGGATTGTTGAATAGGATTCCAAAAGAGCTTTGCTGCACCTCTCTTAGAGACACCACAAAACTAGTTTACCAAAGTAGCTGAAAAAATTTGCATCTTTCAAAGGAAGTGTTCTCGAGGGCATTAAGTAATGCTCCCAGGAGCATGATTCTCATCCTCTATTTTATAGTCAGAGCGTTCCAGTCCATTGCAGCTTCATGATCAGATAAGAACAGAATTCTCTAGTGGTCCCTCTTTCTATGATTTCCCAAGAAAATCAAAGAACTAGGAAGCTCACTACATTGGGTGAAAGTTCAGGTCAGCATCAGCAACTGCGAATGCCAATAAACATGGCACAAGCCAGAACAGAGGCCTCAAGAAACAAGTGTAAAAAGTAAGAATAGCTGAACTGAGCTGAACCGCTGGTCCTCATATTCCACCACTGACCAACCCCAGGCATATTGATGCCAGGGCTTCATAGCAATGGCTGTTCCTATACACAGAACAACCTGAACTTGACCCAAAATTGGAGATGAAAAAATTTCAGCACCCAAGGAATATTTATCTCAGATTTCTTCTTCACAAACACCTCAGTGGTATATAAGACTAGCTTATATTGGTGTATCTAAACACATACATAGACAACAGTGATGTGGGATTTCCCCACTGTGTACTGTAAATATGTTTTATTGCCACTGGTTAATAAAGAAGCTGTTTCAGCCAGTGGCTTAACAGAATAGAGCAAGGCGGGAATTCCAAGCAGATAGAGGAAGAAAGAAGGTGGAGTCAGGGAGACACCTCATAGCTGCCAAAGGAGACAAACGCCAGAACCTTACCGATAAACCACAAACCTCATGGTAATACAAAATAATAGGAATGGGTTAATTTAAGATATAAGAGCTAGCTAGCAATATGCTTAAGCTATTGGCCAAATAGTATTGCAATTGATATTGTTTCTGTGTGATTATTTCAGGTCTGGGTGACTGGGAAGGAATGAGCAACCTCCACCTACACAACAGGATCTAATACTCAAACAAGTGCAGTGGAAAGATTGTCCATCCATTCATTTATTCAATGTATGTTTAAAAATATCCATTATTTTAAATGGATCACATAGCTAATGAAAGGGAGATCTCTATAAGCAAACTCAGAGTCTGATAAATTAGCCAAATAATCACATTAATAAATATAAAATATATAACTAAGGACTTTAAAGTACACATTAGTTTTTTTTAGTACAAGAAAGGAGAGAAGGTAGAAAAGAGGAAAGGAGGGAAGAAAAAAAGGAAGGAAAAGAAGAAGGGAGAAGGGATACTGGGGGAAGGGAGAAAAGAAGGGAGAGAGGGAGAAAGGGAGAAAATAGAAGTAAGGAAAAAGTGTTATACAGACTGGACATAAGGTAAGGTAACCTGTGTTGAGTAAGTAGTAAGCTGAAGAGCAAGGAGTTTGGGAAAGAGTGACAGGCAGCAGTAACAGCCAATGTAAGAATCACAAGTTACATTATATTAAAGAATGTTCATGTACAGTAGGAAAAGTGGGCCTGTTTTTCATCCCTGCTGCCCAGCTCCCAGCTTCAGGGCTAGCTTATCCCCTGAAATAGCCACACAGAAATTGTAATAATTAAATTACTGCCTGGCCCAGTATATCTAGCCTCTTCTTGGCCAACTCTCACATCTTGATCTAACCCATTTCTATTAACCTGTGTTTACCACGAGGTAGTGGCTTACTGGGAAAGATTCAGCATGTCTGACTCTGGCGACTCCATAGTAGCTCTCTCTTCCTGCCTTCTTTCTCCCAGCATTCAGTTCTCTTGTCCCCACCTATCTACATTCTGCCCTATCAAATGGCCAAGGCAGTTTCTTTATTCAACCAATGAAAGCAACACAAATACAGAAGGACCTCCTACAACATTTCCCCTTTTCTGTTTAAACAAAAAAGAAAGGCTTTCATTCTAACATAGTAAAATTACATATAACAAAACAGTTATCAAGCAAGAACTACAGTTAAAATATTTATATCTACTTTATCTTTTATCATAACTAAGGAAAACTATAATTATAACTATCTATTCTTCAACTCCATCAAAGACTCCAGAAGGATATAATATTACCTAAGTAAACGAGAAGTAAGCAACTTCCAAAACTCTACAAGTGACAGAGACATCTTGCTTCCTGACAGTCACCCAAAGTTCTTCTGTACTGTTCAGGCATACATCTTCAGCCTACAGGCCCATAGTATCCAGCAGATTTTTCCATGAAGCAGGATATTTCAAAGATAGTTCAGTCACTTTCTTCTGTATCCTGAAGAATGTCTCACAGACTCTTTCATGAATCAGGAACACTGAAAGATCATCTCACCTTTAGGCAAGTTCAGCAGTCCTCTCTCTGTGGGTTCTTTGTGTCCAGTTTATGCAACAGTCCAGGCAAGAGCAGTTTCTTTTCCAAATGGCTAACAAACTCCATAAGCAGCCTCTTCGATGCCCATTTTTCTCTAGAAGTAGATTGGTGCTGCCAGGAGCAGATGTGTCTCATTTTCACGAAAAGCCCTAAGTTATTAAAACATTAAACGCCATATTCTGTAGTCTTTGAAAGATATGAAGAATGCCTATCTAACTGAAATATGTGTTTACATATCTAGAAAATCTAACTAACATGACTGCAAGCTTGACTATTATCGATGATTATCTATTAACAACCTATATTTCCTAATTATACATTACATTTTTAAATGAACTACACAATCATAATACCTTAATCAAGAGCAAAAATATACATGTAATAAGACTGACCTTAAGTTTATATCAATAAAGTCAAATCCATACCAATGTAAAATATTTATATCTATAGCATATCCCCCTTTAAATGTAAAAGAACATTTATGAACAATATTTGGGAATATGGATGTAGTTTTTTCTCTCCAAACTCCTTCGTGCTGAATGGGGGCACTGTTAATCAGGTCTTTTACGGTGTATCCTATGTGCTAGGTTCATCTCAGTTGGCAGTTAAGTGAAGTAATTTTCTGAAGGTGTTCATGGTGACCTATCAGGAGGGCATGGTCTATAATACCATATTGGTCTAGAAGCAATCCACAGGGTCTCATTTTGTTTTTGTGAAAACAAAAGAAGAACCTCTTTTCCAAAGCACCATATCCTTAGACCCAAATTTGGAAGTCACGATAACTTTAGAACATACATGCTGGTTTGGCTTAGCAACACACACAATGAAATGTCTCTCTGTAATTAGCTCCTTCACAGTCAAAAAAATTAAAGAAAACACAATAAAATACATAATCCAGACATTCTGTTAATTTTCCATTTTTACATGCCTTTTTTTAATCTATGACTATATGTACTCTGTCTCTTTAAAGACTTACTCTTTTTTTAAAGCATCTCTCTATGCTCTTTATTTCTTTTCTCTTTTAAGCCTACTACACAGCTTTATTCAACAGTATGACCTATTTAGAAATCTTTAATGTCTGACTCTGTCCTATTGCATTGTCTGTAATTATCTACTGTCTTGAAGAGCTTTTAAAATGCTAAACAGCTTGATTGCAGCTGCTCTGGATGTTGACTCCAGTTCTCTCCAATTTCAAAATGGTGGACTTACCATTTCTGCTAGCTCTGGGGCTGCAGGTAGGAACCACGGTTAGCACTTTAACTCTGTGAATGAGATTTTTATCTGAGTTACAGCCAAATCTGCCACACAGAGCAGTGTGCAGCCTGGAAACATTTCTCTATATGGCGGCAGAAATATGCCATTCTCTCCTGCTTGTGCACGCCTAGCAAACCTGACCAAGCTGCCTGCCCAGGCAGGGAGTGCTGAGTCACAGGCATGGTCTCAGCCAGTTTCCTCCCAACCTTAGTGGGCACAGAAACACCCATGTCACACAAATGTCATTAAAATACTTTATAGCCGGAGTTCACACTGGCGGCACAGCCCAGGAAGTTGCGTTTTAAAACCGCACGGCTTTTTTTTTAATGGCTGGTGAGTCAGGAAATTCTCTCTTAAAGGAGCTGTGACATTCCGCCAGCAAACAGCAAAAAGCTGTGTTAAACTCTGTAATTTTTTTTAAGTCTAGAATTTATTTTTAAGCCCTCTTAGGTTTTATGTGGAGTTAGTTTACCACGTTGGGTAACCAATCTGTAGTAGGAGGAGCGGGCCTGTTTTTCGTCCCAGCTGCCTGGCTCCCGGCCACCTGGCTAGCTTATCCCCTGAAATAACCACACAGAAATTGTATTAATTAAATTACTGCCTGGCCCATTATATCTAGACTCTCCTTGGCCAACTCTCACATCTTGATCTAACCCATTCCTATTAATCTGTGTTTACCAAGAGGTCATAGCTTACCGGGAAAGATTCAGCATATCTGACTCTGGTGACTCCATGGCAGCTCTCTCTGCCTGCCTTCTTTCTCCCAGCATTCAGTTCTCTTGTCCGTGCCTATCTAAGTTCTGCCCTATCTAAAGGCCAAGACAGTTTCTTTATTCAACCAATGAAAGCAACACAAATACAAAAGGACCTCCTACACCATTCATGAGCTGGGACATAGAAGACAGCACACAGAGAACAGAGGTCTTTGTTCAAAAGCATTAAGAATTACCAAAGAATTTAAAGACAAACTCTAATAATCTATTGAATGCAACTGTACAACAAAAGAAAATGCGTTTGAAGAAAACTGGTAAAGAATTTCAAGAATTGAAATAAGGATAGATATTACATCATACTTTACCTGAAATCTACTTCAGACAAATGAATGATTAAAAAGTTTAAGCTGGTGATTGAAAGGGCATCAGAATGTATATGCACCTGATTGATAATATGAACTAGAGAAATAGTTTAGTCATATCAGGAAATGCTGAAATCATATAGGAATGATATAAAAATATGACCTAAAAATCATAATTCCTACATAGTAAAGATGAGGGAGCAGAGAAAGAAAAGCATCCAAAATGATCTCATGGAGAAATAATAATAAATACATATAAACAAAATATTATTAATAACACATCATATGAGCAAATAATGGTTATTACTCAATTCTATATAACAATAGTCCTAATTTATAAATTAAAAAAATACAATAGGCTTTTCTTTTTTTTTTTTTTTGTCCCACGGAGCCGAACAGAGAGGAGCGGGCAACCCTCAGTAGGCCTGCTTTTGGGACCGAGAATCTCGCCCAACTAGCTTCCGCGGATTCATCTGGACCCTGTCCCGGCTGCACCTGAGCTCGGCCC